>JASAMX010015758.1:0-18088 GCA_030248175.1 Microlaimidae sp. YZB2_3
TAAAGATAAATTCTATCAGGGTGAAAATAGATGAGTGGTAAAGTAACCACTCGTTTTTTGAGAAAATATCACGTGCAGAGAAACACATGACGCTACTAAACAATAATTGGTTACATAAACGCTGAAAACTTTTTTTTAAAATTTTTCTTGCTCACGGGTTTATTGTGTATTTCTTCCTGGCGGAGAGTGGTTACGCCCTTAATTTCAGCCTGGAAGACTTTAGCTTTAATATTGAATAGAGTAGTGCATTTAATTTTGGCACTTTTTTGTTTTTCCGATGTAACTTTTTACTGTATGGCCCAATTTTCATGTTTGATAGCTCATTTTGAAGCTTTCACGATACTGCGTTGCGTTACAAAAGTTTCACTACACGAAAGTAGTTTTTTTACTTAATTAAATTAGTTTTTTAAAAAAATGGAAAATTGCCGAAATTAAATGTGTACATTTAATTTCGGCACTTTACAAACAATCGATTGTTTCTCAGTCAAAAAATCATCATTTTCAAAAATTTAAAAACCTATCATTATTTCCAGACGGTTTTCTTTAATTTAAGCTTCTATTTGTTGTTTAACGTCTAACTGGCAAAAAGTTACAGCTAAAATGCCAAATGGTATCAAAATGAGCAAAATTTGGGAAAAAAATGCATTTAATTTCGGCACTTTTTAAAAAGACCCCTTAATCGAGTTTAAGTGCAGTGCTATGACCCCTACATATTTCAAACGTTGTCTTTTAACTATTTACAACTACAATTTAACACCAGACTACTTAATTCAACCCGTTTTTACCTACAGCAATATGTGTGCCGAAATTACGCTATTTTATTTTATAACGATTGCTCACCACAGACGCAACGTAGAACCACGGGGACTAAAAATTCGGAAAATAAACTAAATTTTACCAGGACAGTTTAATTTTTAAACCAATTTATTGCGTAATCATGTTAATGATGTAATGTTAATGTTAATGACGTAATCGTGTTAATAAGTGATAAGTGATAACGCTAAGTGATAATTGATAATAGTAGTGATAGTTGTAGGTGATAATGAGACAAGTGATAAGTGTTAATAATAAGTGATAATGAGATAAGTTATAAGTGATAGTGATAGTGAAAGTGATAAATGAATAGTGATATTGATTATCATTATCACTTTATCACTATCATTATCACTTAAAGCTATTATTATCACTATCACTATCACTTATTACTATCACTCAACACTTATCACTTATCACTATTATTATGAATTATCAGTGATTTTAACTTATGATAATCACTTATCATAAGCACTATCATTATCACCTATCATTATTACTTATCACTTAGCACTCATTATCACTTATCATTATCCCTATTATTATCACTTACAAATTATCACTGATGTCCTAGTATAACTCAATACGAAATACAATATACAATACAATTGAATACAATACAAATACTCGAAAAACTCAATACAATAGTATAAGCAACATCAAAAATTCAGTGCACACCATGACATATTTGTTTTTATTTTTTTTTAAATTTAATAAAATCCAAGTTTCGCTGTCAAAACTAAAAAAAAGACTTTGCAGGACTCGAACTCCCGACTTGCTATAAATAAGCAAAAGCGTAATCCACTGCGTCATCTAGACACCGCTCCCCCTTGCGTAAATAATAAATATATAGAAACAGCCTCGCAAACGCGTCCAGAAAAACAATAAATTCTGTTAAGAGCTCGTTTTTCTAAATAAAGTAAGATTCTTTGATTTTTCAAGCTTGTTACATTTAGCGTTTTATGTTCTAATTTTCTCAATTGTTTTTAATGAGATTTAGTACTTTTATACTTAGTTTCAGCTGTACAGGCGAAAATTGATGAAATTCAGCTCCTGTCCATAGTTCAAAGAAGTCACATCCCCGTTTAGAAACCACACACAATAAAAAAATAAAGTTCCTTAGGACCTAAGCTAAAACATTTCCAAATTTTAGCCGGATCCGTTCAGTATTAAAAAACTTGTTTTATTTGTGACAGAGTTTCTGAGTTATTTTAGGCGCAGTATACATTCAAAATAAACATATTTGATTTTAAATAAATTAAATTTAAATAGATTTTAAATTTTAAATAAATTAAATTTAAATAGATTTTAAATAAAATAAAGCTACATTTATTAGGGCCATAAGGCCCCAATTAAGGCGCGCCCTAATTAGGGCCCTGATAAGATGTAAAAATTGAAGTAAAAAATATACGTTTATTTTTAAAAAGCCTTATCTTTTAAAATTTCTGGAATATTCAAGCACAAAAAAAAATTTTAGAGAAATTTTTTGTAAAATTTTGCTAAGAATGTTATGTTATTTTTAGTTATGTTTTCGTTTGATTATAACTTTGCTTTATTGTTTTTATTTATTTTAAATTTTTAAATAATTTTTAATAATAATTTTTAATAAATTTTTAATAATTTTAAATAATTTTTATTTACTTTTTTATTTGTTTTTATTTATTTATAACTTTGCTTTATTTTTTATTTTCGTTTGATTATAACTTTGCTTTATTGTTTTTTATGTTTTTACTATTCTTTTGTACAAAAATAAAAAATACAATTTTATTAGCATGTTGCATTTATTATAGAACCGCACGCACATAATATTTAACAAAACTCCAGTGACGTACTGATTTTGTTTTAGAGTAACTGACTTAAACTTGAACAGCCTTTATTTCGGCCACTAGTTTTTATTTTTTCTATGCGCAAAAAATATGAAAGTAACTACGTATGACTAGATAAATTGTAATGTCATCTATGTAGCCATACGCAGTTCATTTCATAACTATGCGAATAACAAAAACAACAGCCGGTGTCCGTAATTAAGGTTGGCCGAATTTAAGTCAGTCACCCTACTGTAATGTTTAGTAGCAAATAAGTCAATAGAAGAGAAGTATCAAGATCAAGACAAACTTATACAGTAAAAGTGGTTGGAGAAAGAGTAGGTAACACATACACACACACACACGCATATACATACACATATACATACACCAACACAAACATACACACAGAGAGAAAGAGAAAAACAGATATATTGCGTCTATTTATAGAGTTTAATTAAAATCTGGCACAAGTTTTCAAATGAGCCGGTTCGGAGGCGCTGAACACTTGTTTATTGACTTTTATAAAATTGTTTAAAAACGAGCGTCCAATTGTAGGCGAGCTAAGACATGCCAACTTCCTTTTTTTAACATGCCAACTTCCTTTTTTGACATGCCAACTTCCTTTTTTTTAAAAACATGCTGGAACAACAGTACTCCATGGCTGGACAAATAGTGGTCCATGACTGGATTTTATGCTTAAAAAAATCAAAAACTTGCTTTAAAATATTCTAATTTAAAATAATCTTGAATTAAAATAAAATTATTTATAGTTAAAAATGTTAGATTTTTTATATTTTTGTTGTTGAATTTGGTTTTTTTACAAAATTTTAGTATAAGCGTGTAAACTTTAAAAACATGCAAAAACATGCAAAAACCTGCAAAAACATGCGGTAAAATAATATAATTAAAATCAAATTAAATTGAAAGGAAAATGGTTTTAAGCATAAATAAGTAAAAATAGTTGTGTTTTTTTATAAATATTAGGTTTTTATGACTTAAATTTAAGTATAAATCTTTAAATGGACATAACTTTGCTAAAACATGCTAAAACATGCAAAAACCTGCAAAAACATGCAAAAACATGCCAGAAAAACATGCCAACTTCCTGGAGGTTTTGAATTTTACACGAGAGGAGAGGGGGAAGGAGGGTAGGAGGATATCTCTCTCCCCGTAAGGGGAGCACGAAGAACCGGCCCACCACCCCCCATCCCAAGAAACGAAAAACCGAAACACAAAACAACAAAAAAAAAAAAAAAAGAAAGAAACAACCAAACCCAAAACCAAACCCACAAAGGTTTTGCTTAGAGAGAAGAGGGACGAGAGGGAGAGAGGAAAACCAGGAGGAAAAACAGAAAGCCAACAAAGCCCAACCAACGAAACCCCAACAACAAAAAGAAAACCAAAACCGAAACACAAAACAACCGAAAATAAATAAATGCATAATGAATGATAAATGGAATGCACGGAGGGGCTTAGGAAACAAATAAAGTTTTTACTCTTCAGTTTAAAAAGCATCATTAAATACAAATTTACCATAATACAATTTTGCTTGATTTTTAGGTTTTGCTTAGGCTTAGGTACTCAGTTTTTTGAATAAAGAATTTAATGCTATATTTTTATTAATTATAGTGTTAATTGACTAAAAAATAAAATGGTGTTTGTTGCAAACGTATTTTTTGATTCTGTTGAGACTTTCCACAAACTGTTGGGAGATTCCACAGTTGGGAGATTCACCCTTTTTGTTGGGAGATTGCTCGGAACCCTTATAAGAGGCTGAGTCAAAAATCAGGACGACTATATCGCCTTTAATAATTCAATTTAATTCAAACTTGATATTAAATCAAGTAGATCTTATTCTCTACTATCCAACCATATTTTTATTTTTGAAATCACTTCAGTATTTCGTGAGATATTTGAATTTTTCTTTACGAGAGGCTGAGAGCGCGTTACGAGAGGCTGTTACGAGAGGCTAACTTAATTCTGATTGTTATGTTAAAATATGTTTAAATATGTTTAAATTTCTGATTATTATGGGGAATTTGCACTACTTTATGGGGAATTTGGCCATGGGGATTTTACACTACTTTTATGGGGATTTTGCACGTCACCCACCGACACCGAGGGTCCGTATAAAATCCCCATGGACAAATTCCCCATAGGCCAAAATCCCCATAAACGTTACAAAATCCCCATAAGGTGGTGTAAATTGGTATGATTCCCATACGCGTCCCAAAATTCGATTTGACCGACCCTAATGAAAAATACACTTTATAAAACATCTTCATACCCTAAATTGGAGCCGTATACTTGATTTTTGTGGTTATTTTTGAGATTTGAGCTTTTGATTAGAAGTTATAAGCCGATTTATACCGAAAAATAGCTCTATTTTGGTATGTACAATTTATGTTATTGAGATATTTTTTTATTAAGCCTTTAATCAAATTAATGTTACTTTTTTCGTATTACCAAGTGTCTGGCGGTTACAAATATACTTTTATTTTTTCATGGTAACAACCAATTTTTTATAATAACTGTTCAAATATCCATAAAATTTTAGTTGTGAAAAAATTCACATTTTTGAAAAACAACTTATTTTAATAAAAATCAATTATATTACAAATTTGTTTGATTTTTGGGTTTTGCTTAGGCTTAGGAATAATAAATCGGTGAAAAACTAAGTTTAAATTAGCGTTTAAAGCCAAAAAAATTTGTTGTCCATGTTTTTGTTGGTCCATGTAACTTTTGAATTTTTAATTTTTTAAAACATTTTAAAGTTCTTTAGACTTCTAGCATTGTTAGAACATAGTTTTTTAATTTAATTTGTGTGTTTACAATTTTTTTTATTAACACCATAAATTGCATATGCTGAAAAAGCTCATTTTTTGGGTATAAATTAGTTCATAACTCTTTTCGAAAAGTCCAAATCTTAAAAATAACCATCAAAACGAAGTCTGCGTGTCCGATTTAGTGAAAAAAAATGTTTTATATGTGTATTTTACTTTAGAATCGGTCAAATCGAATTTTGGGACGCGTATGGGAATCGTACCGTGTAAATTCCCCATGAAACAGTGCAAATTCCCAATAAAATGGTGTAAATTCCCCATAAATATAATGCGTTTGCAGTATATCCTTAAAATTTTAACACTTGGAAAATACAACAAAACTTTATCATGATAAAGTTAGCTTAATTTTAGGACTTTGCTTAGGCTTAGGAAAAAATTAAAACATTTTTAATGCTTTTATAATTAAAATTTAGTTTTTTTAACACATTTTAGTTTTCAAACGCATTTCTGATTGTTATGGGGAATTTGCACTACTTTATGGGGAATTTGCACTACTTTATGGGGAATTTGGCCATGGGGATTTTACATTATTTTCTATGAGGATTTTGCACGTCACCCACTGACCCCATAAACGTTACAAAATCCCCATAAGGTGGTTTAAATTCCCCATGAAACAGTGCAAATTCCCCATAAAATGGTGTAAATTCCCCATAAATATAATGCGTTTGCAGTATATCCTTAAAATTTTAACACTTGAAAAATACAACAAAACTTTATCATGATAAAGTTAGCTTGATTTTAGGGCTTTGGTTGGGCTTAGGAAAAAATTAAAACATTTTTAATGCTTTTATAATTAAAATTTAGTTTTTTTTAACACATTTTAGTTTGCAAACGCATTTCTGATTTGTTATGGGAAATTTGCACTACTTTATGGGGAATTTGCACTACTTTATGGGGAATTTGGCCATGGGGATTTTACACTACTTTTATAGGGATTTTGCACGTCACCAAAATTTGGGGGTTTTCAGAGGCTTGCCTCACTAATCGCTCAGCGCCAAACTATAAAATAATTTTAGCACCCCAATTGACCCCCAAAAACCAAAAAATTTTTCCGCTTTGCTTTGCTCAGCGGTCAATTTCTATAGTATACATCCATACATGCATATATCTCGCTATTTATCTTTGCCTAATGCTATTGTTATTTCAAAGTTAGTACAATATTTTTTATAAGTAATAAGTACTACACAGAAAGCAAAACAAACAATCATATTGGTTGATTTTAATTTATGTACCTCCCCCTCCTAAATTTTCCAGCCGCCTATAGCATTGGCTTGGATTTTTTTCGTATAGGTAGGTAGGTACCCTAAACATAGGTGAGAACGGTCGGGGAAGCTAGGGGGGGGGGTGGTTACCCGGGGTAAATCGAATTTTGAATTCTAGGAGGGGGGTCCCAGGGGGGTCCGGACCCCCCTAGCTTTTTAGGGGGGGTTGACCCGGGTTGTAAAATTTTAAAATGTAGAGGGGGGTCAGGTGGGTTCCGGTGTCCAAAGCAAAACAGTTTTAAACCATAATAACTTTAATAATTGTTCGTTTTATAGGATAATACTACATTTTATTGAATAAAAAGTGATTTTCTGGTATAAAAAAGGTGTAAAGCATAAATATGTGATGAAAATTTACGTTTTTGGAAGAAAATTTAGTATAAAAAAAGTACCTAAAAATTTCCCGATTTTCAGAATTTTTTTTCCAAAAATTTTCAGATTTCAAATTCTAGAGGGGGTCAGGGGTAAAAAATTCAGAAATTTTGGGGGAAGGGGGGCCCCTAGATTTTCGTCTAGGGGGGTCCCAAAATTTTGAGGCTAGGGGGGGGTTGACCCCATTCTGCCCCCCTTTCTCACCTATGACCCTAAATAATATGGAGTTGAGATGCTGCTCATGTGCTTTGGTTTACAATGTGGGTGTAGCCAAGAGGTTTGAAACAGTGGGGTGCCTGGGGTGGCGGCCGCCCCCCCCCGAAATCCGGCAAAGCCAGATTTTTTTCTAAAAGGGGACCTTTACGTTTTTTTAAATTTTAAGAGAGAAAATTTTTTTTCTTTAATATTAATACATAAACCTTCCTGATGCCTTCCAAAAGCATACTAATAGTCAAATAACCAAAATTTCCCTGCTATGCATGCGGGCAGTTTAAATTGACAATTTATCTTAGTTTTTTGATTTCAAATCAATTATCCCGTTCAGTAGTTAAGGCATACATGTTTAATAAAACTATAAAACTACCATAAACACTTATCCTTTTATTAATGTTTTAAACACATCTTTTAAATGTATAGGTATAAAAAAACCTTAAATTTGTAATAAGTATCATCTTGAATTAAAATTTCTTTTAGTATTTATTATTTACCCACGAATTAGTATTTACCCCCCCCCCAGACCGCCGCCCCCCCAAAATGAAATCCTAGCCACGCCACTGTGTAGTACATATTGTTTATTAAAATCTTTGTACTTTTTTCAATAACATTAAGCAAGATAAATGCAAGAAATATGTACACACATAGAATGGAACTAACTTGACCGCTGAGCAAAGCAAAGCAAAATTTTTTTTTGCATTTTGGAGGGCAATTGTGATAACAAAACTATTTTAGATGTTGGCGCTTAGCAATTAGCTAGGCGCTAAAAAATTTAAATTTTTGGCCTTTGTTAATCCTCAAATTTTATTATATGGCGACCATTTTGGGGGGGGGGGCGAGCGCCCCCCCCCCGCCCAACGACTATCCTTATTTTTCCCCCGTCTGACCATGTAACCATGTTTCTAGGTCAATTATGACCTTTAGATTGTGATTTTCAGCTTTGAAAAGTAATTAAAACATAATTTTAGATAATATAAGATAAAATGTAGGCAACAAATGACAATAAATTTTTATTGTTGCAAAAAAACTTGATTAAACTAATAAACCAAATTTAAAACTTTGTTTTAACATTGCTAGAAGAAGTCCAAAAAATCCAAAAATCTACAAAAAAATTATGACTTCAATACATACATGGGCAAGTTGGTCCGGAGTGGGGGGGTTAAACCCCAAATTAGGGGGGTTAAAATCCGAGAAACGCAAAATACCCATATCGTTTTTTTTCTGGAGTGCATTTTACCCATATCGTTTTTTGATTTTGAAGGAAAAATAGGTAAAAAACGCTAATTTTAAGTCAAAAAGCCCTTTTTATTGCATTTTTGAGCTTTTTATTGCTTAAAACATTCATTTTGACTTCAAAACTTAAGTTTGGAGGCAGTTTGAAGTCATTTTAAAGACATTTTTTTCCTTCATTTTTCCAAAATTTGGGGGTTAACTTTTTCTCCCCCCCACTTCTGAGTGGGGGGGGGGGTTAAACCCCCTTCTCAGAATTTGGGGGGGGGGGGTTAACCCCCAACCCCTCCCCCCCGTGCCCATGTATGCTTCAATACTCACATACTCATATGGACCACTAAAACGTAGATAACAAATTTGTTTTCGCTTTTTAAAGGAGAAGGGGCTTAAAAATTTAACGCTACATATGGCAGAGTAAATCAATACCGCTCCAAAACACATGTCTTGGTATTAACAGGAACGTAACTAAGAAGGGCAGAAAGAAGGCGGCGCTCCCTCCCACCAAACTGTGTATGTAGTTTGGGTCAGTACGTCCTGGATACTGATATAATGCTGTAATAAATTAAAAATCTTACTTGGGAAAAATAAATGAATATATTGTAGCTAACTAATCATATTATTGTTTGCTTAATTGTCTTAAAAATTTAAATTTCAAAACAATAATTTTTTTTAGGAAATGGAGAAAACCCAGTTAGGAGATATTTCTGCACGATCAAGATCTATGACTCCAATGTCAGAAGAACACAACCAGGATATTGAAGATCAAGAATACATTAAAGTAAATTTAAAAAAAACTTTCTACAAAAAATTATGGGGCGAAATAAGCAACATACCAAGGCTATGTTAATAACACCTAATAAGATACATTACGTATGAGCTTCACTGAAGGAGTTTGTAACGTAATGTATCTTATTAGCTGCACAATATATTTATGATCTATTCATAAATAGATAGATAGATAAATAGATAGATAATAAAAATGCTAATGCTACTGCCGCACCGCCTAGAACCCTTGGTGCTCTTATCGGGTGAACAAAATCGACAGTGCCAATGGTAAAAAAACACAAAACAACCTAACATATAGGCATGGCACAACTGCAGCAAAATGAAATTAAAACCAGGAAAAAATAAATAAAATTGCAGTTAGGTTACATTAAAACCAAAATAAATCACCTAAACAGAAACTCAGTAAATTCTCTACTTATCATGTAATTAAGTGCAGTTAACCATGAAAGTTAGTGTTATTAGTAAAGTTGTTTATTATGAAGTTTTCCAATTTATTTTAATTTGTACCAATAATAAGGTCCGGTTCACTCTGGTTTCAAACAGTTGTTTTGGCATATTAGGGAAACCATCTGGCGTTCTCTTCGCCACAGAGGGCACACTTGCAGAAGATGGAAAAGTGATTCAACTATTTCACACTGGCACAGTTCAGAATTTAAATTTTTAACATATATATATATATATATATATATATATATATATATATATATATATATATATATATACCGACGTTGTTTTGAATTGGGAAGAGAGCTAAATTTTGAGTTACACACTCTTTACCACCTGTTTTTTTTCTGGGATGCATTTTACCCATATTGATTTTTGATTTTGTAGAAATGATATGTAAAAAACCATTTAATTTAGGCAAAAATTCATTGCATTTGAAGCTTTTATTGCTTAAAACACTCAGTTTGATATCAAAACCTTGAAGACTTTTCTTCAATTTGCAAAATTGAGTGGTCACCCATTTCATCAACCCCCCACTCCATACATGGCAAAGGGGGGGTTACCCCTCAAATTTTGGAAAGGACTGTTTAACCCCCGACTAAGAAGTAGAAGAAAAATGTTAACCCCTCTTGTTTTTGGAACAACAAAGAAAACAAATGCCTTTTAGTTTTAAGGTCAAAAAAATTGTTTCAAGCAATAAAACGCTCAAAAATTCAAAAAAGGTTTTTTGACCTAAAATTACCTATTTTTTAATTAAAAAACCATATGGGTTAAATGCACTGCAAAAATTGATTAAGAGATCAATAAAATGTGTTCCTCGGGTCATACATGGGCAAGTTGGCCCAGAGTGGGAAGATTAAACCCCAAATTAGGGGGGTTAAAATGCAAGAAACGCAAAACATAGGTCACCGACCTTCGACGGCTCAGGGGGGGGGGTCCACACCCGGGGTGTGGAGGTTTTTGACCTCCAGGGGGGGGGGGTCACACCCCGGGGTGTTTTTTTGACAAAAAGCACCCGGGGGTACTTGGGGTGATTTTACCATTTTTTTGACCAAAATTGACAATTTTTTGACGAAATTTGACCATTTTTTAAGCATTTTTTGGGATTGTCTGGTGGGGGGGTGGTCAAAAATGGGCCTTAGGGGGGGGTCAGGGGTTCAAGGGGTCGATGGGGGGGGAGGGGTCAAAAATGGGCCTTAGGGGGGGGATAGGTCTCAGAGGCCGTAGGGGGGGGGGGGGGACCCCCCCCCCCTACACCCCCCCCCCTTCGGTGACCTATGACGCAAAATACCCATATCGTTTTTTTTATGTTTTGGATTGCATTTTACCCATATTGTTTTTCGATTTTAAAGAAAAAATAGGTAAAAAACGCTAATTTTGGGTCACAAAGCCCTTTTTCTTGCTGTTTAAAAGATTCATTTTTACCTCAAAACTTAAGTTTGGAGGCAGTTAGAAGTCATTTTAAAAACTTTTTTTCTTCATTTTTCCACAATTGGGGGGGGGAACCCTTTATCTCCCCCCACTTCTAAGTGGTGGGGTTAAACTAAAATCTCTTTTTAAAAACTCATTTTTTGTACATTTTCAAAAGTTCAAACAAGCTAATATTGAAATAAGATTGAATATCAATAAATAACAAAAAAAAACAACTAAGCAAACAGTAGTTTTTTAGCACTCGCTTCAGCACTTAGTGGCTTTAGTTCCAAAATTGTACAAAAATTTTTGCCTGCTGCTACAAGCTAAAAAACGTGGTTGGGTGTAAATTAATCAAAATAAAGAAAAATTAAGCCATTAATTGTCATGATCGTTATATGCATATTTAATAATTTAAAATACCTAATAAAACAAAAATTTTCACTGATTATTTTTTTTAAAACTTTTTTATTAATTTTGTTATTCTCAAGAAAATGTTAACAAAATAATATTAAAATCTCTTTTTGAAAACTCATTTTTTGTACATTTTCAAAAGTTCAAACAAGCTAATATTGAAATAAGATTGAATAGGTATCAATAAATAAAAAAAAACAACTAAGCAAACAGTTTTTTGAGCACTAGCTTCAGCACTAGGAGGCTTTAGTTTCAAAATTTTACAAAAAAAATTGCCTGCTGCTACAAGCTAAAAAACGTGGTTGGGTGCAAATTAAGCAAAATAAAGAAAAATTAAGCCTTTAATTGTCATGATCGTTATTTGCATATTTAATAATTTAAAATAATAAACAAAAATTTTCACTGATTATTTTTCTTTAAAACTTTTTTATTAGTTTTTTCTGGTGAAATTAGTTTCCAAATTTCAATCTTCAAGATATTAAGCACTTAAATATTATTATCATCATTTACTTAAAACAAACCTTAGTAGGTATTATTAATTTTACCATTATTATTAAAAATGTTATCACAAAGAAAAAAATTCTGGGTGTGAGACAAAAAGCGCTTGACTAGACACCAATATTTTTGTACTATTTATATAACCCAAAATTATAATATCTAATTCAAGACCTGTGCACGGCATGGAAATGCCCCTGCGCTTTATTAAAGGATTTGCCCCCCGTTTTATTGCTTCCCCTGCCCAAAAAGAAAAAAGTAGGTACCCAAAAATTATGGCACCATTTTTGACCCACAATGACGTCATAATCGCGAAATTTTTGCAGTTTTTAGCCTATTTCAATGCGTTTTAAACCATTTTAGACCTAGGTTAGACTCTAAGTTTTTGGGGTAAAACTTCTGATATTAAAAAAAAATTATTGGAAGAAATAAACAATTAAAAAAGCGCGTGAAAGGCGCAAAATTTTTGAAAACTAACTAAGCATTATTTAGTTTTTTTTTTCACAAAAACAGCATTTTATTCAGTGCTTGTTCAGAAAAAATGCATTCTATCCAGTGCTTGTTCAAAAACGGCAAGGGGAACTATCCCCCTGTACCCCCCTTGGTACGGCCATGGGGGTTGGGGGGGTTTAACCTCATAGGTGAGCAGACCTGTGCACTGCCCTCTCCCCCGGGGTTAAAATGGGGGGGATGGGCAATTCCAAAATGGGGGGGGGCAACTTTTTTGAAACGGGGGGGGGCAATAAAACGTGGAAGGGGCAAGCAGGGGGAAAGAAAAAAAAGAGAAAAAAAGAAAGTAAAAGGGGAAAAAGGGACAAAAAAACGAAAATAAGGTAAAAATAGGTCTAAAATGGCTTGAAATACATTGAATTAGGCTAAAAACTGCAAAAAATCGCGATGATAGCGTCATCATAGGTCAAAAATGGCGTCATAATTTTGGGTACTTTTTCATTTTTCGGCGGAGGGGGGCAAATCGTCCAATAAAACGGGGGGGGGGACATTTCCAGACCGTGCACAGGTCTGGGTGAGAAAGGGGGGGGGGAAGGTGGGGTCCACCCCCCTCCCTCCTAGCCTTAAAATTTTGGGACCCCGTTGGACGAAAATCTAGGGGGCCCCCCTCCCCCTCCCCCCTCCCCCTGAACCCCCTCTAGAATTTTAAATCTGACCACCCCCCCCCCCCGTGGGGAAAATTTTAGGTACTTTTTACACTAAATTTTCTTCCAAAAACGTTGATTTTTAACACATATTCATGTTTTTACACCCTTTTTACACCAGAATATAGCTTTGTATTCAATAAAATGTAGTATTATCCTATAAAAAAACAATTATTTAAAGTTATTATTGTTTAAAACTGTTTTGCTTTGGACACCGGACCCCACCTGACCCCCCCTCTAGATTTCAAAATTTTGCACCCCAGGTCGACCCCCCCCCTAAAAAATAGGAGGGTCCAGCACCCGATTTCAGTAGAGGGCACTAATGCAAAAGTGCCCCTTATTTACTACGACTTTAGGGGCCCTTACGGCTGCGTCATTTCAGTAGACTTTTTTCGCATTAAAGTGCCCCTTTTTATAAGGGGCCCTAGCGCTATTTTTTAAGGGAGGTCGGGACCTCCATAACTCAATATAAAAAATTAAAAATGATAACAATAAATCACATTAATTAGCAAAAAGAAGGAATACTTATTAAAACTAATTATTTAACAAAATATTAGTACATATTTTAACAAAAAATATACACATATTCACAAAAAACATTTTTATAAGTTATATTGATGGTAAGTTTGTGGAGGAAAAATTTTACAACTTTTTGATTCAACGACATTCAAGTTTTTTTATGATAAGAAAAACTTTAACCTGCTATATGATCATTCATCATAAATAGCTATTAAACTGTAACTGTACCACCATTTTTTGGATCCAACTCTTTTTTTTACAAAATTTTTAATGATTGTGTTTAATTATTGGTTTTTATAGTATTCTGTTATATGTTATAATTCTAAACTTTGTCAGATAACGTAGAAAAATTTACAATTTTTTTTAATGGGATTTATTTTTATTTTGTATGATATATTCCGAAAATCTTAGATAAAAAGCAGCGAAATAGTTTTATGCGTTATCTAGCCTGTTTTAAATACACAACCAGAATCATGCCTTTTGTTTTATAAATAAACGCATGGATTTCAACATCAAAAAAATTTTAAATCCTTCATGATTCACAAAATCAAAAAAAAAAACTACAAGAAACCTGTGTTATACTAATCAAGTAAAAATCAATTTTAAAAAATGTTTTTTATATAATAGTTTCTTTATTTTTTTTTATTAACACGAATATTTTTGTGTTTTTGATTAGTTTTCTTAATTTTTAGGTGTTTGAAAATAAAAAAAGTATCTAAAAACCATTAAAACCAATTCCATTGCGCCGCAAACTCAAGACAGTGTATAATGCCATGTTTTTATAACTGCGCGAAAGTTTTCAACGCGCGCATTAATCGATTTAGGGCGGTAAATAGGGGCTCTTTATTGCGTTAGGGGCACTTGAGTTAGGGGCCCTTGGCATGGCTCTACTGAAACGAGTACAAGGTAGTGCCCCTAACTCAAGGGGCACTTTTTTTAGGGGCCCTTAAATTTAGGGCCCTCTACTGAAATCGGGCGCAGACCCCTCTACTAGAATTTAAAATTCAATTTACCCTGGGTAACCACGCCCTAGCTTCCCAGACCGTTCTCACCTATGGTTAACCTCCCCCCCTCAAATTCTAAGGAGGGGGGTTTAACCCCCCACTCCCATACATGGGCAAGTTGGTCCGGAGTGAGGGTGGTTAAACCCCAAATTAGGGGGGGGGTTAAAATCCGAGAAACGCAAAATACTTATATCGTTTTTTTTTTCTGGAGTGCATTTTACCCATATCGTTTTTCGATTTTAAAAGAAAAATAGGTAAGAAACGCTAATTTTAGGTCAAAAAGCCCTTTTTATTGCATTTTTGAGCTTTTTATTGCTTAAAACATTCATTTTAACCTCGAAACTTAAGTTTGAAGGCAGTTCGAAGTCATTTTAAAGACATGTTTTTTCTTCATTTTTCCAAAATTGGGGGGTTAACTTTTTCTCTCCCCCCCCACTTCTGAGTTGGGGGGGGGTTAAACCCCCCTTCTCAAAATTTGGGAGGGTTAACCCCCCCCAACCCCCCCCCCGTGCCCATGTATACCCACTCCGAAGTGGAGGGGGGCAGAAAAGATTAACCGCCTATTTTGGAAAACGGAAGAAAAAAAGTTTTTAAAATGACTTCTAACTGCCTTAAACTTATATTTTGAGGTCAAAATAAATGTTTTAAAAAAAATAAATGCTCAAAAATGCAAAAAAAAGCTTTTTGACCTGAAATTAGCGTTTTTTACCTATTTTTTTCCTTAAAATCGAAAAACGATATGGGTAAAATGCACTCCAGAAAAAAAATGATACGAGTATTTTTTTGTTTCTCGGGTTTTAGCCCCCGCCCCCCTAATTTGGGGTTTACCCCCAACTCCGGACCAACTTGCCCATGTATAGGTTAAACCACCCTCTCGGAATTTGGGTGGGGGGGATTAACCCCCCTCAACCCTCTCCCTGTGCCCATGTATGTCTCGAGTCTTAAATCCCGTTTAACCCCTTCCCCCCCACTCTAGACCAACTCGCTAATGTGCCCCGCTCCAGAGTGGAGGGCTAAACCTTTTTCCAGATTTTTTAAAAGTATGGGTAACCCTACCCCAACTTTCTGAAATTCTAACAGCATTTTTTATTTATAGCGGGAAATGCAGCAAGAAGAAGCGGTTATTTTGGCACAACAGGAGGAATATCGTGTATATGAAGAAAACCTTTTGGCAAACGCGGATAGTACCAACGCTGAGCCAGACAAATCGGAAAAAATGGAAGCTATTTCTAATGACACTGCAAAAACTCAAGTTATTAATGAAAAAGAAAGCGAGAAAAACGAACATCAATCAACAAATTTAAATGAAAGTTTTGATCTTGGACTAGAAGAGGCAAGAATGTTTTAGACTAGTATATAGTTAGTAATGATAAAAAAGGCACTGACTATATTTGCTGTTATATTTTTCAGAATTTTTTGAAATTTTATTAAACAATAAAATAAAAGACAATTATTGTTGTAAACGCGTGGTGTACTTAAAAATAAGTAAAGTAAAGGGTATTTATTTAGAGTATTAACTATGAGACCGATATTTTAAAAAATTGTCCTTTTTACGATGTTTTTTTAAGGACGCTGAGGATGTTATGGAAGTCGAAAAACACATCAGCAGGACAAAACCAATAGGAAGAGGTCGAGGCAGGCCGCGTGGAAGGGGTCGCGGAAGGGGACGAGGCAGACCACCTAAAATAAAGGTAGGTAAAAATGACTAATGGCCGTAAAAAAGTACCCACTAGTAAAAAAACTTAATTCCACGGTTTTTGAGGAGTAAGGGTGTCTTATTTTGTAGGAAATTCTTCCTGAGTTTCTGAACGCAGACTAAGCAAAAAATGATAATACCCTCCTCTGCTTTATTCCTTGATTTTGATGCTCCGCTCCCTCCTGCTAAAAATCACTTCCGAGTATTCGCATTTTTGACCTATTTTGGCTAAATGTTTTTGCGTTTTTTCATCTGTTTTTACGAAATTTTTTTAATGTTTTTGCCTTTTTTTCTTTTTTAGTTTTTTCAGCATCTCAGTTCTGAAAGATTGCCCCCATCTACCGCTTGTGCTCCTTTCGCACATTTTTGTAAATACCCCAAATTCCCATTATTTATATTTTATAATTATAACACGGTACTTTTTAATATTATTTTCTTCAAAACAATAACCAGAGTCATTTGGTAAAAAAACAAAAACAAAAATGCGTTATTTTTTGAATTTTAATTCAATCTCCATTATGGGCGTTGCCAGTATTTCGGAAAGTTGGGGTTCAATCCTGAACAAAATTTTAGAAAGGGTCCAGGGGGTTCCAAACCTTTACGTTATAAAAGAGCTAAAAAAATTTTCCGTGCTTCGCGCGGAGTTTTTATTAGCTTCTTTATGACAAATACTTCATTTTCGTATTATTTAATAAAAATAAAAAGTCCATAAAACAAAGAAAATTTTTTTACGCACTATTTGATACCTTAAAATTTTCGATTTCCAAAATATTATTTATTTAACAGCTAAAAATGGGTACATTGAATTACCACTGAGCAAGGCAAAGCGCGAGAAAATGTTTTTAAAATTAATTATCTTTGCTTTAAATTTTTAATCTTACTAACTATTGTTAGCGGAAAAACTCTCCACAACGCCCATTACATGAAACAGTTTACTGTGATCTATCTGTCTTCCCTCTGTGTACCAACATAGAAGATCTGGCAATAAAAAATAATGCATACATGCTAACATAACAATACTAATCTTAACACTTTTATTTTTAGATATATTTACACAAACATTACTATAATATACAAATTGGTTGTCACCTCAGTGACTTGTTATAAATAAATATTTAACAAAACTGAGGGAAATGGACCAATACCTAACCCAAAGGGGGGTCTAGCATGATCATACCAAGATCACAAAACAATAACAAAGTAACACAAATTTAGAATGGAAGATCAATTTGAGCATTAAGAATGTTTTTATTGTTTTACTACAAAATAACTTCTACTATTTGTCACAAAAAACATTGCAAAATTAAGCAAATCTCAAAAAAAAGTTTAAAAAATATAATCTGAACATTCGCGCAGACCTGTGCGCTGTGCACGGTCTGGAAATGCCCCTCCAACCGCTTTATTGGAGAATTTGCTCCACCCGTTTTATTGCCCTCCCTCCGCCAAAAAATAAAAAAAAGTACCTTAAAACTATGACGCCATTTTTGATCTATGATGACGCCATCATCGCGAATTTTTTGCAGTTTTTAGCCTATTTCAATGTATTTTAAGTCATTTTAAACCTATTTTTACCTTATTTTTGCTTTTTTTTGTCCCTTTTTCCTTTCGTTTTTTTCTTTTTCCTT
>JASAMX010015760.1:0-20092 GCA_030248175.1 Microlaimidae sp. YZB2_3
CAATTGGTAAAGCTTTGTAAATAATGAGCTAAATTTTTGTTAACAATATTAGCAAAAAACACATGTAAAACGGCCATGTAAAAAAGCAAAGGTATGCAAGAAGGGGTTAAACATATATTCAATTTGTGAATTACATAATAAATACTTTGATTACGATGCCGTTTAATTTGCATAACGTGCACAATTTGTATAATGTCGTTTAATTTGCATAATTATGTATAACGCCTATGTAAAAAAGCAAAGGTATGCAAAAAAAGGGGTTAAAAATATATGCAATTTGTAAATCAAGTAAATAAATAAATTGATTAGGTTTTTGTTTAATTTGCATTGACATGGGTGCGTGCAGCTGATTGTATGCTAAGCATGATAAACAGTACATTTAGTATTTTCTCGCGCGGTTTTCTAACCCAAGAATATATGGGATTCAAAAGTTGCAAAGCTATGTTTGAGAAGTCTCACTTACGTGAGAGTGAAATTTTATTATAAATCGAGTTTTATGATTTTATAATATATATACTTTTTAATTTAGGTTTTTTATTGTAGGTACAATATTAATGTACAGTTTTTTAAACGATCACTGACGTAAGCAGCACAAATATTTCGAAATGTCTATCCATATAAAACCAGTCCATGTATTGTCTATAAGCAGGACACAACCATGGACCCCTATACTCCTGGACAGTCGGCGTTTTGAGAGGGGTGTGCAACAGATACATCACTAACAGATTCTATATGTGCTCAAATCTGCAATTTTCGGCCTGAAAACTTTTCGTAAATAATTAATTTCAGAAAATTAGTTGATTTTGATTGTATCAATGTATTTTTATATTTTTAAAATGGGTTTTTGAAAATTTTATAGTATAAAAAAATTTTGCCAAGTACTAAAATTTACCATTTTTACCCGTTTTTAAAATAAAATATTAACACAAATGATAAAATATTTTTACCACTTTATTTACAGATATAGTGCTAAATTACTAAGCAAAAAAACTGAAAACTGGTAGTGGTATTATGTTACTATGGACAATCCTTAACAAAAGTTTATACTATAGTCATTAAAAAAGGACCAACCGTTAAGCTTTTATGTTAATAAATATTTTTATAGTAAAGCTAGAAAAATAATATTTGAAAAAAATTATGAAAAAAATTATATACAAAAAAGTTCTAAGCCCGAAAATTTAAGATTTGAGCATATGTAAAATCTGTTAGTGATGTATCTGTTGCACACGCAGAGATCCATTCCAAGGAAACGCCGACTGTCCAGGAGTATAGGGGTGCATGACACAACGGCAGTTTCTAATTTTCAGCGCGAGCGCGCTAATTTTTCAGCGCGTTGAAAAATCATATTTTAAACACGATTAAACTAAGCGGAAACGCCCTTTTTAGTCAGCTAAACAGTTTTAAACGTTTTTTTGTTTTTCCTAAGCCTAAGCAAAAGCTAAAAATCAAGCTAAACTTTATCATGATAGAGTTTTAGATTTTTCAGCGCGCTTAAATTTACTACTACCGCGCTAAAATTCAGAATCTGCCGACACAACTTGTGGTGACGCTTAAGGGCTAACGCTGTCTCACTCGACAAAATTTCACTCTACTTTTCGGTCGAAGGTTAACCCTGCAAATTCCTAAGTCTAAGCGAAGCTTGAAAAATAACCTAAACTTTATCAAAAAGCTGCGCGGAAAAAGTTTAGGTTGTTTTTTAGGTTTCGCTTAGGCTTAGGAACACATAAGCATAGCTTCGACCAAAAAGTCGAGTGAAATTTTGTTGAGTGAAGCAGGGTTAGCCTTTTTTTAATGTTTTTTCAGACCTGTGCACTCCCCCCCCCCCGGGGTTTAAACGGGAAGGGGGCAGTTCCAAAATGGGGGGACGGGGGCAATTTTTTTGAAACGGGGGGCAGTAAAACGGGGGGGGGGGCAAGCAGGAGAGAAAGAACAAAAAGAGAAAAACGAAGGGAAAAGGGAAAAAGGGACAAAAAAAGCGAAAATAAGGTAAAAATAGGTTTAAAATGGCTTAAAATACATTGAAATAGGTTAAAAACTGCAAAAAATTTGCGATGATGGCGTCATCACAGGTCACAAATGGCGTCATAATTTTGGGGTGCTTTTTCATTTTTTAGCGGGGGGGAGGCAATAAAACAAGTGGGGCAAATCCTTTAAGAAAACGGGGGGCATTTCCAGTACGTTCACAGGTCTGTTTTTTAATGCAAATTAAAGCATAAACTTTAAAATTGTTAGTTAAAATAACAAATTTCATAAGATGTGCTATAATTAAAAAAAATTAAGCATATCAAAATTTCATAAAAGTTTCTAAAAAGGGGGGGAAGTTCCCCCCTTTTTAATTTGGGTGCATAAAGTTAGCATCTCGAGCGCCTCTCGAGAGCGTTTTTGGGCATTTATTAATGACATTTAATTCATTAGGCAAGTTTTTACACTAAAAACGCTCTAGAACAGCACAAGGAATGCAATTAATGTAAAAAAAATTAATTTAAAGCATTATAAATCAATTTTTGTATCGGGTTGTTTACTTTTTCGAGAGGCACTCGAGCGGCTGAGAGGCGCCCCAGAGGCGCTCGAGAGGTTAGCGTTTTTGTTAATTATTAGACAATTTAAACGATTTAAATGGGTTTTTTTGCATCTAAGGAAAGAAATCAACGTCTACTTTTAGATTAAACATTACTTTAGTGAATTCAGGGCCGATTTTACGATTTTACGACTCAACAATTTTTCCAAAAAAATCCGGACAATAATGCGGACGTTCCGGATATGAAAACACAAGGACCACTAGCAGACTGGACGGAAAACTAATTTTCATTTATTTCACACAATGTGTTGATGCAGTTTTATTCTGCTTTATTTATCGAATATAATATAAAGATGCGGACTCATAAATTAAATTAAAATATATAATACAATAAACGTCTAAATCTAACCAAACCGTACTTCTTAAAGGTTTGTGTGTAAACCAAATCGTACGACTTTTTGTGTGTCAACTTTTTGTTTCGCTTTAAAGTAATGCTTTTGCAACAATTACAGCGTGTATTTTACAGAGATCATAAATTTCGATACAAATTTAATCTATTTACTCTAAATTGACTGGTTTTACAAAAAAAATACAGTATAATAAATAAAAAAGTAGATATTAAGGTGCATCCATACTGTTATATGATTTTTTGTGTTTTTAAATTAAAAACCAATATACACACACTCTAATCTCGCCGTATAAGTTTTTTAGACTTTCTGTTTATTTAACTTCAAATATCGCGTTCAAAACGTAAAAAATTTGGCTGTATTTTGCTTACTAAATTTGGTTTATTTTGCGTGCAACTGTTCTGCTATGCACAATTTTTTTTTGTTTAAAACGTGATAATTATCAGAAAAAGTTAAATTCAGTATGCAAAAATGCCAAATGCATAAACTTTCAATTGAATTTTATAATTTCGAATCTGTATCTTAGTTTTTTTATGTTTAATGTAGGTTATATGATATGTAAATGTTCCATGATTAATTAATTGGTAAATATCTCGTGAGAAATAAAATGTATACAGTGTGGTTCAGTTTGCATGAGCATGGGTCGCGAGCAGCTAATTGGTCAATTAGCAGTATACGTTCATTATTTTTTTTCGCGGTTTTTCAATGTTGATTTAACCTTTGTGAAGCACTTTTTAGATCTCAATCTCAGTTACAAGAGATTCAAGGCTTAGAATAAAAAAAATTGTGTAAATTGATTTCAAAATTTTTTGCATCTGAAGCTATTTACTGTTTATTTTTTTCTGCTAAAATTTGAAATTGCAGGAAAAGCGCAAGTATATTTTAACTTTCAATCCTTGAATCTTACATAAGTAAATATGTAGGTTGGTAAATAAATGCGTTCAAATACTATCAACTTCTGGTTAAAGCAAGAGCTATTTAAGACAAGGAAGAACCGTGGCTACAGAACTTCACCCCTATTGTTTAATGAATTATTATTATTCAATAAATCGGACAAAAATTTTGCTATTATATTCGGCCAAAAGTTTAAATTTTGGAGATTTACTTTGTTTTTTTTTATTTGTTTGTTTGTTTTTTTGAAATGTACAAAACAAAACTTTTGTTGAAAACGACTTATTTAAAAACAAAGGTTGTTTAGTGCAGAGATGTAAGGAAGTCGAAATTTTTAGACATCCTATCAGAATTTTCGGCCAGATCCAGGCCGACACCACAAATTTTTAGCTTGACATGCCCAGGCCGGCGTCCCGTCAAAGAAAATTTACACCACTATAAAAAAGTTTTTATCCCTTAGCCCGTCCAAGCCCGCTTACAATCTCACTTTGTGGCACAGTGGCAGAACGTACGTCTTACATACTAAAGGTTCCTGTATCTAAAGCTAAAGTCTTTCAGGCTGAAATTAAGGGCGTAACCGCTCTCCGCCAGGAAGAAATAAACAATAAACCCGCGAGGGAGAAAAATTACGAAAAAAGTTGTCAGCCGTTATGTAACCAATTATTATTTAGTTGCGTCATGTGTTTCTCTGCACGTGATATTTTCTCAAAGAACGAGTGGTTACTTTACCCTTCATCTATTTTCACCCTGATAGAATTTATCTTTAGTCCGGAATGAGGCATACATTGTGATAATATTGATTCTTTGTTATAATGTTATTTGTAATATTTGGTTCCGAGGTTAGCGCCAAATAACATCGGCCTTGCATATTCTGTTTGATGGGAAAAATAAAAAAATAACATTTTCATGGGTGGTTGTGGCATGGTACTGTCATGGTGCGATTTAGCCCAGCGGCCCCACTTCCACTATAATTAGATAACGTGATTAAATTGTGGGATTCAGAGTTAGCTCCCTGTTTTTTATATTTTAACTCTCATGTCTTTAATATTTATCCTTCGATAAATTGTCAGAAACAAAAATAAACTATTGGAAGGCAAAGAAAAATGAAAATCTTTTTTATTTTGATCTTTCATAATGATTTATTGATCAAAATATTGATTTTGAATTATTAAAAAGGAAAAACTTCTGAAGATGAATTCAGCTTTTGGCTGGGAACTTTCACCCCGCAGCCCGAAACGTGGTATCTGGCGGATCTTTGAGCGATTGCCTTTTAAACTGACTTTTGGACCAGGGTAATGAACCCAGCGAAACATTAGCAAAGAGTTGCTAAAAACGTTTTAGCTGGCGAGGGCCTTAGAATACTAAGGGTGCACTCCATGGTTCCCAGCTTAGGGGTGAAAGTCCCCAGCCAAAAGCTGAATTCAATCTAAAATGATCCGGTAGTGAAGCATGAGGATGAGCATGCACCCTTCGTTTTCTAAGGCTCTCTCCAGCTGAAACGTTTTTAGCAACTTTGTTTGCTTAAAAGAAAGTGGCTTTTAAAAACCAATTAAATAATTTTATGGTTAGCTAAAAAATAGTATTGAACGCTTATTTTTTTAATGTGCTTAATACAAGTATATTGAATTTTAAAAGCATTCCATTCATTGTTTATCAAACAAAAAAGGATTAACACACTGACAAATGAACAGCTCAATTATAAATAGAATAGGATAATATATTTATAAATTATAATATGTTTTATTCAACAATAATCAGTTGGTTTAGGTGCCATAATAGCCCAAAAAATCATTTTATATTTTTCAAAATTCTGAGTTGAACAGATTGTGGTCATTTTTTAGCAAGTTATTATTGATATTTTGGATCATTTTTATCCGTTTTTGTACCTACGCAGCAGGATTTGTGGATCAAAGTCGGGAGATGTTTGTTTGTTAGCCGCGGAATCACAACAGTAGCCTAAAAGGTGGAAAGCCACTTAAGGTAGAAAACTACAGTTCCAAAAATTTCTTTGATTTTTTCAAAAACAACCACTCGGGGGTTTTCGGGGGTCCTGATTACGAATCCAAACTTCGTTTTTTGATTTGACCCCCGAGGGGGCGCTAGGGTGGGTTGCGACCTCCCCTAGGAGGGACACTCTGACTCTACCCCGGTTTTACTTTAAAACCACCTTAAAGCACGTATTCGGGGTTGAATACAGTATTGAATAATATACATTTTTTTAATTAAAAAGTTAAAAAAATTAAAAAAGTTAAAATTAAAAAAAATATTTTTTGATATTGAAATATAACTCCAGGGGGATTCGAACCTAGGCCTCCTGTATGCTAATTCCTACGCTCTAACCACTCGGCTACTGGTCCGTCTTTGTACTTGTGTTAAAAAGTACTTTTAAACGAACGGTTCAAAATGTAGTTCCCCCCCCCCGACGTCAAATCAAATTCATCCATTGCAAAATTATGAAAATTTGTTTACGAACCGATTTTAACAAACTATATATAAAAATGGAGAACTCAACGAGTTAGAAACATTGGCGTTGTTTATTTAAAAATCGTATAGAGATCTACTGAGAAATTAGGCTCCAAAATTAATAAAATTTTCTCAAAAAACTCTTCAAAATGTCGGGTTTTCTCGGGTTATTTCTATACGATTTTGCTGAAAGCAACAGGAAAGTTTTATCTACTCGTCTTCTAAATGCGTACAAAAAATTTTTAAAATCGACACGCACAAAAAAATTTTATATGTCATTTTGCGAAAAAAAACCTGCGATTCGTCGAAATCCCCTTTGTGGACCATTTTCACAGCTTATTTTTAATTTTCATGTTTCATCAAAATATCAAAAATGATGTTCAGGACGTGAGGATTAATACAATATGTAGTTTATAAAAATTGGTTACAGCTGTAATGAATAGCGACTGTACAAAGTTTGTGCGGTTTTTACTGTAGTGTTCCACCTTAAATTTAGGGGGCAATCACCAAAAATCCTCATTTGTGTTTTTAGCACTATAGGAGTCCCCCCCCTAAATTTTACATTATTTTGCCAAAGCATAAATAGAAAACCACCCAGATTCAAGGGGAATTGCCGAAAAACTTTATTAGTGTTTTTAGTATTGGCTCATAACAAAAAAGAAAGAATATCTAAACAAAACATTAAACGTTATGCTTAATTCGTATATTCTATAATTAACAGTGTTTTTATACATACTTAACCGGATTTTATTAGCTCAAACAAAATCTGAAACATTTTAATAATTTTAACATTGAATTTCTAGGCGAATAACGATAATATTTTAAGTTTTAATATGAATATTTTTGTCAAAATAAGTACAGTTGTGGTTTTTATTTGTAAAAAATATAATTGCCTTATTTCTGTGCAATTTTAATTTAAGCTAAAGGAACATATCTTTTTAAAGATTCGTTTTAAAAAACGAAGTGCGATTTTTTGATTCAAACACATATTGACGGTGTCCAAGCATATCCTAAAGATTAAACGCAGATTTAGAACAACGATGTAATCCATAGTTGTCTGGTGGTATACTCTCCTCCCCTTTCTCTCCCTTAGGAGGTGACCCTCAGGACTCTTCCCCTACCTCCTATAAGATGCCTATTTTTGGCGTAACTCTTTTCCTTTTTAACGCCCTAACCCTGACCCCTCTCTCTATTAACTTGAAACAAATACAAAATTAGAACTACAGATTTCGGCTTTTGCCCTGGTAAAAATATCGCCTTCCCAAAGCTTGGGTAGGTCAGACACCTTTGATTAAATTGCAGCAGTGTTTTCTTTACTACATTTAAAATTAAACCTGTGTTTGGAAGACATTGTTTTCTTATCTAAAAAAATAAGGCGATTAAGGTTAAAAGTTGCTGCTTAGCTAACCATTATTTTACAAGCTCCGCCAATCTATATCACCTATAAACGTTAAAAACCTAAAAGATAAGTTTTAAAATGCTCATAAAACGAAATGTGAAAACGCTTTACTTCACTTAAAAATAAGCACTGGAGCTTTCTTTGTTTTATTTTGCCCAAGCACCAGAAATTAATATTTGTTGGAAAGATCGCTGGTTGAAATATAAACATTGCTACAAAACACCAAAATCAATTTTGTATGAAAATAACGATTTTATATCAGCACTGCTATTTTGCCTTTCTACGGCGGTTCACATCACAATATTCGTTGCTTAGCTAAGTCACATCCGTATTTGTCTGTTGTACCAATTACACAAAAAGTGAAATCTTAAATTAGAATCGAATGGACCTTATAAAAATCAACAAATAGAGATTTAGGAATATTATATTTATTTGCAATATTGAAATAAATAAATATCAGAAAATATTAATATATTTTTGTTTTGTAAGTAGTAAAGTATTATGCCAAGTAAATGCATGTTCATGTCTAATTTTTAAAATTAAACTTAAGACGTTCTTCATTTGAATCATATATATTTTATAATTACTTTTAATTTGATTTTGAAACGCTCACAATAATTAAATTTCGGTATTTTTACGAAAATGCGAATAGTAATCATGATAAATATTTTATTGTTTATCCTATTTTTCTGATCCACTTAATATTTTAATAGATTTATCTCAACAAGTCAGATTAGTATAAGATTAATATAAATTCTCATAAGCGAAAAATATTTTACAAGCACATCAAAATATTTTATACAATGGTTTACTTTATAATTTTGCATAAACAACACTTGATTATTTGCTGCTTTATTTAAATTTGCCATATTCCAGACTTAATTTTGATTGTTTACATAATATTTAAGTAGTTATTGGTTTTTTGTTCCGTGCTGGTACTCACCAACATTTTCCGTCCGGATTTTTGAAAACCTAAAAAATAGAATTCATTAAATCCGGAATAAATCTAGAACGAATGTATTTCGTTAAATGAAAATATGAAAACTAACAGAGTGAAAAAAAGCTCTATATAAATTTCACAAAAAATTAGATGTCTTTGATCGTTTAAAATGACAAGAGCATCTTAACTCTACCGTAATTTAGCAAAAAATTACCAAACACCAAATTCAAAATTTACTTTAATCGCTTTTCAAAGGCGCAACATAAAAACTTTTATCTTTGAAATGACTACTGAACAAGTTTGACAATTTTTTTAATGTATTTCATAAACCGAGTGGATTTTGGTGACGCGTTTAGCACATTTTGTGCTGAATACAAAATTTGGGTCTTTGGTGTTTGGTTATTTTTGCACCAAAATACGGTAGATTTAAGATGTTCTTGTGATTTTAAACCATCTCATACATCTAAATTTTTGCACTATTTATAAATAAAGCTTTTTTCGCTCTATTGGTTTTCATGTTTTAATTAAACAAAAGACACTCGTTTTCGATTTATTTGAGATTTACCGCATTTTACCTTTTAGGTTTTCGAAAATCCGGACGGCAAATGTTAGTGAGTTCCAGTCCCGGTCCGGATTTGTTATGCAAAGTAAAAGGCAAACACTAAATTCCACCGACTCCGACTCCGTCCAAAATCTGCCGTAATCTACCATAATTTTCAGTATTATGCAAATTTTATTCTAAGCCTAAGCCTAAGCTTAACCTGCACATCAATGAATATTTTGCAGAAATTTGAGGCGGAGTCGGAGTCGGTTGAATTTAGTGTTTACCAAGTTAAAACATTTTTTGCACGGTGTCCGGAAATTTCGTCTTCTACATCTCGTCTTTCAACATCTCGTCTTCTACATCTCGTCTTCCGAAAACCAGTCTTTTAAACATCTCGTCTTCGGAAAACTCTCTTTTGGATGCAATTTCGTAAATGTACTTTCAAAAATGCGAGTTTCGACCCCAATGATAAAATTTTCTTTGATTTTTGGGTTTTTCTTAGGCTTAGAAAAAAATAAGGTTTTTACTCTTCAGTTCAAAAAGCATCATTAAATACAAATTTACCATAATAAAGTTTTGCTTGATTTTTAGGTTTTGCTTAGGCTTAGGTTCTCAGTTTTTTGAATAAATCATTTAATAAAAATTTATCATGATAAAGATTTTGCTTGATTTTTGTATTTTGCTTAGGCTTAGGTAAAAAAAGGTTTTCAATGCATTGTTTTAGTCAAAAAATAGGACAAACCTGTCTTTTGAAAAGTGCGTTTACAAAATCGCAAGTAAAAGACGAGTTTTCCCAAGACGATGTTTAAAAGACGAGTTTTCCGAAGACGAGATGTAGAAGACGAAATTGCTGGGAACCTTTTTGCACTGGTCCGGATTATTCTCGAGAGGCGCTCGAGAAGCTGGCTCTAGGGTTTGGGGACTTTAGAGCCGAGGGACTTTAGAGCCGGGACTTTAAAGCCGGACCTGGGGACTTTAGAGCCGCAGCAGGGACTTTAAAGCCGAAATGAAAAATGCGTTTGCAAACAATAGTAAAACAATATACAAGTAATATTAAAACATTTACATAACAAATGGAGCTAATTATGCTATGCGGTAATCATTATGTGGGATAAATATGCTTCGGGTTTTCTATTGTATATAGATGTCTATTTTATACAGAAGATGGCAAGAATAAGGATTTGGTGCGAGAAGAAACTTATTGACTTCCAATTATTGATAAACTTCTAATCTTGAGCAAAAACATGGTTTAGATTCGTGCTTTGATTTGTTTGATAAAAGATTTTTCATGTAAATATAGGGCATGGTTAAGGGTTAAGACTCACGGTTTTTGGTTTTTAAATTGAAACATTTGTTATGATAAATATCAAAGATGTTTTATTTTAGAAAATGTTGCAATAAAAATTTAAGACAAAAAAGCATTATTTTTCCTAAGCCTAAGCGAAACCTACAAATCAAGATAAAAATCTAAAAAAGCTTAAAACTATTGAAATTCCTTTAGTTTACTGCTTAAATAAAAAAATATTTATTTCGGAAGGTATTATGCCGAAAACATTCTTTCCGGACACCAAAAGGTTTTAAAAGTATTGTAGAAAGCTTTAAAAACTTTTACAACTTAAAATTTTTCTAATTTCAGTGATATATTGTATGAAAATGACGTAATTTAACCAACTTTGACAAAATTTGTTCGGCTCTAAAGTCCCTTAATTTTTTATGAATTTTATGAACACAAAAATTACGTTACGGCTCCAAAGTCCCTCCAATACGGCTCTAAAGTCTCACACTGCGGCTCTAAAGACCCTCGGCTCTAAAGTCCCCTTGCTCCGGCTCTAAAGTCCCGTTACCGGCTCTAGGGGTCAGTCGCAATTCCCCAGCAGTCCTATTTCCCCAGAAAATTTTCAGTCCGAATTCCCCATAACGATTTCCCAATTCCATAGGAACGCGGTCTCGATTCCCCAGAACGCGGTCTCGATTCCCCAGAACGCGGTCTCGATTCCCCAGAACGCGGTCTCGATTCCCCAGAATGCGGTCTCGATTCCCCAGAACGCCGTCTCGATTCCTCATAAAGTCGTCTCGATTACCCAGAACGCGGTCTTGATTCCCCAGAAGCACATTTTATGAAGTTGGCGTTGCATATTTAGAATTACTCTTTTTCTTTAACACTTTTTGTATTATTTTTAATATAATTTTGTTTGATTGTTATACTAAGTGGTTTTTGTTGTTTCTAAGTATTATTTTTCAAGCCGTTTTTAAATGTTATTGCTAAATAATATTTTAGATGCTTTGCAATACTAAAAAATAAAGCATAAGAAATAGGGTATCTGACTTAATTTCGACCACCTTGATTATTTTTTGTGAATATTTTTTTCTGGCGATATTGCGTTTCCCGTACAAAAAACCCTCGATTTTTGGCTAACAGGTATTACTTCCGCAGCTTTTCCCTAACCTAAGCTTTCGTGTTCTAAAGCTTAAGCAAAACTTAAAACAAAACAACCTAAGGTTTTTCTGCGCAATTGTTTGATAAAATTAAGCTTGTTTTTTAAAGTGAAAATTATACATAGTGTACTACTGTTTTTTGCCCGCACAATAGTTTTTGGGTGTTAAATTTACCGCCGAAATCAGGATTTAGAGTGTTCCAAACCTTTTTTTCTTCACTTCGTGTTTTCGAAACCCCCGAAAAATTCAGGGTTTTTGTACCGGAAATGCAATATAGCCAGAAAAAAAATATTCACAAAAAAATATTTAAAAAAAATAAAATACTGCACCAATCTTAATATTCAAGGTATCAAATCAGAGTAGAAAGTAGCCGCTTTCTTTAAGTGTATATTTTGTAACTTAAAATTTTATGCCCATTGCATTGAGTAGGGTATCTGACTTAATTTCGGCCAGGCCTTAATTTCAGCCACCAATTTAGGGTGTTAAAAAATTGGCTTATTTTTAAAACACAAAAGAACTAGCACAAAAGTAACTAAATTAATGTTGAATAAAGTGTTTTTGCAAAAGTTTTTTTATTTTTGTTATTCTGCATTATCAAAATTTTCATACAAAAAGTGCAAAGTCCAACACAAAACACATTATTGCTAGTGTTTGGTAAGAAACAAAAAATTATCTGAAATAACCAAGGGATATTCTTGCTAATATCTGGACAACCGCTGAAAATTCATTTTTTGTAACACACTTTTTTACTCAGTGAAACCTGACGCATCGATTAATACCAAAATCCAAGCAAAACAAAATGCGCAATGATTTAGTATACCGCACCTAAACTGCATCAAATTTAGAACGAAGCATAATATAAACTTAAAATATCTTCTATTTAAGATTTAATTAAAGTTGTTAATTTTTATGTTTTGATATTTTCTGCAAAATCACTTTGCAACGCGTTTAACTAACTGCGCGTTTTAAGATTCCGTTAATTTCGGCCACCTTAAAGTTTAGGCGAAAGAACCTGCCGTTTTTTACTGTTTTTAAATATCATCGTACTCCCGTATTTATAAAGAGTTTTTTTTTTTTGCTCGTTTGACTTTTTTTGACGTTTTTTAAGCCAAAAATAAAAATTTAACAAAAAAATAAAGGTTATTCTAGGTGCCAGAAATTAATGGCTCGCGCCTTAATTTCGGCCACTATAAAAAAGAACTTTAAACGTCCACTGATATTTAAGTGTAACAAAAATTTTAAAATTTTGCACTGGAATAACAAAAATAGCTATCCTTTGATTTTTAGACCAAATTTTGGGTCGATTGAGAAAACCGGAAAAACTTATCCAAAAAAATAAAAAAGGTGGCCAAAATTAAGTCAGTTACCCTAATGTTTTAAGTACAGAATTATCGAAAAAACGCCATTTTTAGGGGTAATCTCCTGAAACACTCGATATATTTTAATGAAAAAATTTTTGTAAGCAGGGGTAAAATTTTCACAAAAATCATCAAAATCGAAGATAAAAAGTTTGATTCGGTCGGTACTGCACTTTTATAAGAGTACTGCACAAATCTAATTCTTATAACGCCCTAACCGGTTTACGTCAAAAAATTATTAAATTTATAGCTTTTTTATTAAAAAAAGTGTTCATTATTCAAGATACGCTAAATAGGAAATGAAAAAAATAGAGTATTTTGGTGATGAATTTTATAAATGTATTGTATTTTTGACATGTATTTTATTGGTGTCATTTAATCATTGTGGACGATAACAATTTTTTAAGCAAAATAAATGTCAAAAATTGATTCAGAAGGTCAAACTACTTTAGTAAAAATTAATTAGAAAAGCTCCGCCGTCAAAATCTAACTGTGGTGTTCTACCTTAAAATTTTTTTTGTGTTTAAATAAATTGAACCCGGTTTTCTGTTTTTCCCGGTTTTCTGTTTTTGTTTGAGTTTAAATCTCGTAACTGGTATCTTCCTAATAATATTTATGTTTTATTATTACATTAATTTTTAAAAAAAAATATTTTTTAGTTTATTATTGTAATGCCTAGATGGTAGATGCTAGATGGATTGTATTTTAGTATTAGTATTAACTTTGCGTTTTATTGACTTTTGTAAAATTATGCTTACAATTCAAACAAACCTAGAAAGATACAATATAAGAATGTTAACAAATTGTGCTACTGCTAAATTTCTGGGGAATCGAGACCTTTTCTGGGGGAACGCCTTATGGGGAATTGCGACTGCTTATTGGGGAAATGGGAATGGCTTCTGGGGAAATAGGAACGGCTTCTGGGGAAATGGGAACGGCTTCTGGGGAAATGAGAACGGCTTCTGGGGAAATAGGAATGTCTGGGGAATCGAGACTCTTATGGGGAATCGAGACGAGACTTTTTCTGGGGAAATGCAAGGGGTGGGGTAAAGTAAAACCCACACCGACTGGGCGGACGGACGGAAATCGATGGGGTAAAACCCACACCGCCGGACTCTCGAAAACCGTTAATATCTCGAAAAATACTATATCAATTTAAGAAATAAACACATTATTTTAATGCTAATAGCATTCTACAAAACATTTAACAATTATAAAATGTTGGTTTACGATATTAATAAAAATAAAATCTTCCGGGTTTTTAGTTCGCACGATCGAATATTTGACTGTGCTATTTTTCCTGTTTGAAAACACATTACCATGTTAAAAGTATTTATTTACAATAAACTACTATAAATCTATGTAATAAATTATATTTTAACTCAAATAACTAATAAAATAAGCAGTAATTTATGGGTTTCTAAATACCCTTCAAACGCTGGGGATCTTTTGTCCGTGGTTCAGTTTGGTCGACAAAAAAAATTTAACGCACGTTTGAACGAGAAAAAACCTCAGTTATTTTAATTCAGATTGTAAATCGATTAATTATGTAATTTTAATATGAACTTTTTCTAATATTGTGCCTTAGTGTTTGATCCAAAGGCACAAAGTTGTTTGCCGACGCGGAGACGCTGGGCGAGCGAACGCCGAGCCCGGCCACGTCAACATGACGGCGCTCGGAGTCCCTGCTCCGGCGAAGCTTCCCCTTTTTTTAAATATGGCTGAATTATTTAAAAAAATGTGGCCGAAAAGTGAGCCAAAAGATTACGGTAATCGTTTAAAAAAATACCAGTGTCAAAAAAACCCGGAAGATTTTATTTTTTTTAATATCGTAAACCAACGTTTTGTAATTGTTAAATGTTTTGTAGAATGCTATAAGCATTAAATTAATGTTTTTACTTCTTGAAATAATGCAGTATTTCTCAAAAAATTAACGTTTTTCGACAGTCCGGCGGTGTGGGTTTTACCCCATTGATTTCAGTCCGTCCGCCCAGTCGGTGTGGGTTTTACCCCTTCCCGAAATGCAATGCGACGTAGCCGGCTGCGGCTCGAGAGGTAACGGGACTTTGAGCCGGAGCGAGGGGATATTAGAGCGAGGGTCTTTAGAGCCGCAGTGTTGGACTTTAGAGCCGTATTGGAGGGACTTTGGAGCCGTAACGTACCTTTTGTGTTCAGAAAATTCATAAAAAATTAAGGGACTTTAGAGCCGAACAAATTTTGTCAAAGTTGGTTAAATAACGTCATTTTAATACAATATATCACTGAAATTAGCCAAATTTTAAGTTGTAAAAGTTTTAAAAGCTTTCTAAAATACTTTTTAAACCTTTTGGTGTCCGGAAGGAATATTTTCGGCATAATATCATCCGAAATAAATATTTTTTTTTATTTAAGTTAATAAGTTTCTTCTCCCGCCAAATCCTTATTCTTGTCATCTTTTGTATATACAATAAAAAACCCAAATCATATTTATCCCGCATAATGATTACCGCATTGCATAATTAGCTCCATTTGTTATGTAAATGTTTTAATATTACTTGTATATTGTTTTACTATTGTTTGCAAACGCATTTTTCATTTCGGCTCTAAAGTCCCTGCTGCGGCTCTAAAGTCCCCAGGTCCGGCTCTAAAGTCCCAGCTCTAAAGTCCCTCGGCTCTAAAGTCCCCAAACCGGCTCGAGAGGCTAACTTTATTCACCTTTTTAATTTTTGATTTTCAGGCTAACGGTAATTCCCATGAACCATGGACCCGCCCATGAGGGACGTATATAAAGTTAGCGCACGAAATTCGTGCGTGCACGAATTTCCGCGCACGAATTTTGAGCCTGTATATTTTCAGTCGCGCGCACGAAAAAAAACACGATTTTTGCGCCTATCGCACATTAAGCACAGTACGTATATAAAGGGTTTCGAGCAATCTCCCAACAAAAAGGGTGAATCTCCCAACTGTGGAATCTCCCAACAGTTTGTGGAAAGTCCCAACAGAATCAAAAAATACGTTTGCAACAAACACCATTTTATTTTTTAGTCAATTAACACTATAATTAATAAAAATATAGCATTAAATACGGAAAACTCGTCTTTTGGATGTGATTTTGTAAACGCACTTTTCAAAAGACAAGTTTTTCCTATTTTTCGAATGAAACAATCTATTGAAAACCTTTTTTATCTAAGCCTAAGCAAAAGCCAAAAATCAAGCAAAATTTTTATCATGGTAAACTTTTATTAAATTCTTTATTCAAAAAACTGAGTACCTAAGCCTAAGCAAAACCTAAAAATCAAGCAAAATTGTATTATGGTAAATTTGTATTTAATGATGCTTTTTAAACTGAAGAGTAAAAACTTTATTTTTTTCCTAAGCCTAAGCAAAACCCAAAAATCAAAAAAAAATTCTCATTGGGGTGGAAACTTGCATTTTTGAAAGTACGTTTACAAAATTGCATAATTCCATTTATCATTCATTTAATGCATTTATTTATTTTCGGTTGTTTAAAATTATCCTGTTTAACACCGGTTTTGCAAACGTATTTCTAATATTTGAACTGTTGGGAGATTCATCGATTGGTTGGGACTTTCCACGTTGGGACTTTCCTCATTTGGGACTTTGCCCGATACCGAATTTTTGAGCCTGCATATTTCCGCCCCGCACACAAAAAAAACTCCTCCTCCCCCCCCCACAACAACAGCATATAAAGTTAGCGCACGAAATTCGTGCGCGCACGAATTTCCGCGCAGGAATTTTAGTGATTGTTATTGGTATATAAATAATTGATCGATTTTTCGGAAAAAACATTATAAAAGATTACTCTACGATAATTAAATAGTTTATTTTTGTTTTTTATTATGAAAACATTTACTTTTTTACACATTAAAAAGCTCCATTAAAAATCCAATGAATTATAGAAAACAAAATTTGATTTTATTTTGCAAACTAATAAAAAAGAAAATCTATTTCGTTTTACAAAATACTTTGTTATCATATGAATAAATTTAGTTAAAAACACTATCCTTATTGAAAATTTGTTGTTTTTTTATAAATAATAAATATTCTTATTGAATGTTTGAGAAATATTTAAGAAACTTTAATGTTTGAGAAAAACTTGTTTATAAACCCTGGAGAATACAACGTATGTATATTGTTTTTTGTAGTAATAATCAAATAAATAATTCAAAAAAACACAAAAAAATCAATCGTAAATAAGTGCATTTTAAAGTTAGCGCACGCAATTCGTGCGCGCACGAATTTGATTAAATGTTTGAAAAAAAAATTGTTTATAAACCCTGGAGAATACAACGTATATATATTGTTTTGGTATTAATAATCAAGTAAATAATTCCAAAAAAACACAAAAAAATCAATCGTAAATAAGTGCATTTGAAATGTCAATCATGGAAAAAATATTAATTAAATTATTTGTGTGCAGCTTTTTATGAGGTGGAACGAAACCACTTTTCCAAAAAATAGGCATAAACTATGATTGAAACTTATAGGGGTTTATTGTTTTCAGGAATAATATTTCACCATTTAGATTTTGATAATTCGATTTTGATTTTTTAAATATTCTTATTAAACTTTTAGAACCTGTTTAACCTGATTCAGTTTAATCCATTCTCGTAATCATATTTTCTTTGGTTATAACGGTGAAACCTTCGTACCACCGCGGCTAAACCTTCGTTTCACGGTTGTGGTATTTTTGTCTTACTATTGCGATGTGTAAAGTTCACCGTGATAAACTCCACGTATCACCTAAGTCGTACCTAGGTGATATGTAATCATAGATAAACACGGTCACAGAAGCTACGGAGGTTTTTACCCATGGTAAATGACATTTTATATTCTAGAAGAAGGGTCTTGTGGAGGGTCGGACCCCCTGGATTCCTAGGGGGGAGTGGACCCGAGGTGGAATTTTTGAAACCTAGAGGGGGGTCAGGTTTGGTCCAATATCCGAAGCAAAATAATGTTAAACCATTAAAGGTATAAGTATAATTAACACTTTTTTTACTTTTTGATTCTTGAAACAAAACACAAATGAACGTTATTTTTAACATGAACACCACCAATTTGTTGTATGGACTTATTGCTATAAAATGCAAAAAATATTCTTTTTTGAAAAATAAAAAGAGAACCGATAAAAACAGAGTAAATTTTTAAAGGTTATATTTTTTTGTATATTAGGAAAACAACTACATTTTCTCAGCCGGAAAATGAATAAGCTCGGGAGTCGGAACTGAAATAATTCTTTTATTTAATTTAAAGCAGAAATATTTTTTTAACTGTACATAAAAATATTAATAAAACATTTCAAAACATACAGTTACAAGCAAGAAAAATATACATCGTTTTGTCATTAATTAAAAAAAAAACAACGGTTTGGCTTGTTTTTTAATTTAATTTTTTCTTTTTTACTCGCCAACATCAGGAACTTGGAACTGTAGTTAGGATCATGGAGCCGAAAGTAAAAATCGCTAAAACCTATACCTAAGCTTAAGTAAAGCTTAAACCAATTTTTTTTCTTAAAGATTTCAAGTTCTTATTGTTAGCGACTCCAAGTTGCCAAAAATTTCCAAAGGCTCCATTTTCTCTATTTACGGAGTTCCCTACTTTACCTAAACCTAAACTAACTACTTTACCTAAACTTTCTCTACACAGCTATTTAATAAAGTTTAAATTGTTTTTTAGTCTTCGCTTAGGCTTAGGAACACGTAGGCTTATGTTAGTTCCTGACGTGCCTGACGCGCCTGACGTTCCTGTGCGGATTCTAGGAAATTTGAACGCCAGCACTTGATCGCCGAGCATTAGACCGCCACCATTAGAACGCCGCGCACTTGAATGCCTAACATTTGACCGCCGAGCATTAGACCGCCGCAGTGCTCGTTGCTTTAAAAAAGACGTTAAAACTCCCCACAAAAGTAGTATAAACTCCCCCCAAAAGTAAACTCAACAGAATATAAAAAAATGTTTTGAATAAAATAATTAAAAAAAGCAATGTTGTTTTTGCAATAAACGATGAGTTAAAAATCTAAATTTTTCCTAAGCCTAAGCAAAACCTAAAATCAAAGAAAAAATTTAGTGAATGGTTGGTTCTTTATTTATTTCAGCCTCATGTTCCTGAACCTAAGTGAAACATAAAAATCAAACTAAGTTTTCATCATAAATTTATATTTTATGCTTTGTTTTTTAAAATGAACTTTTTAATGCTTTTTTGTCACGAGCAACATTTTTCGACTAGGATGACGCACACGCCTTGACGTTATTCAAAGGAACTCACAATAGTTTTAGGGAGTTTATATTGTCGTTGTGCTGTCCTCTTATAATTTCTTGCAGGCGGCGGTAAAACATAAATTTGCATAGATCTATAAGCGATCCTGCCGCGGTCAAATGCTCTGTGATTGAAACGCTTGCGTTCAAGTGCGCGGCGTTCTAATGCTGGCGGTCAAATGATCGGCGTTCAAGTGCTGGCGTTAAAATTTCCGGACACCCCTGTGCGCCTCCTGAAAATAAAAAATACCATTGACTGTGGGTGTGGCCCATTTTACGTATATAAAGTTAGCGCGCACGAATTTCCGCGCAGGAATTTTCAGGTAATTTTTATTTTCAGGTATGAGGCGACAGGAAATATCAGTGTACCGATGTTAGTTTTAAGCCTATGCGTTGAAGCCTAAAGGTGAGCTGAATAACTTGGAGTTTTATTACGCAGCTATTTGATAAAGTTTAAATTGTTTTTTAGGCTTCGCTTAGGCTTAGGAACGCGTAGGCTTATGTTCGTTCCTGACGTGCCTGACGCGCCTGACCTTCCTGTGCGCCTGAAAATAAAAATTACCAATTTTGAGCTGCCTCGACGTAATAATACCAGCGTAAAAATTCCTTCGACATTTGACTTTCTTACAAATAACATTCGGGTAATTTGGCAATCTGACTGATTGACCTTCGGGCTTATTCTTCCTGAACCTATAAGCAAAACCTAAAAATCAAGCTAAATTATAGTCCGAATGTGAAATTACCCGATGGTATTTTTACCAGAATGTCATTTGTCGAAAGTTTTTTTACCGAAGGTATTTTTACGCAGGAATAATTACTGGAATGTTTTTAGCCCTAAATATTTCACTGTCACAACAATATGTAAATGAACGAAGTAATAC
>JASAMX010015762.1:0-25644 GCA_030248175.1 Microlaimidae sp. YZB2_3
TTTTTTACCTTTAGACCATTTAAAAAAAGGCCAAAATAAAGATTTTTTGGCCATTTTATCCTGGAACAATGCCATCTTCGCTGCAAAAAGTTTTATTATGAAAATATAAAAAAAGAACAGGCGCCGTAATTTTAACTTTATTTTGCACCCTTATTTATTTTGATTTTATCGAATGATTTTTCTAAATATCAGTGTTTTTTCAAAAAAACCGTTAGATAGTTACCCCAGTGTTTGTGAAACGTGGAAAGCGAAAAACCGTTCAATAAACAGTATAGGTATTTAATAAAACCATATTTTTGGCGTTTATTTTGTTAAAAACTTTATTGAAATAAACATTTTAAAATTGACACTTTTCCATTTAAATAAAAATTTTCATAAGAAACTTAAATTCAGCATTTTTTTATGCCAAGAATTTGCCGACCGTTTTAAAGTAAAAATCGCAGGTTTTTCACTAAAACACTTATGTCTTGACAATGACTTTATAAAAGTTTTCAATCAAGGTTTTAAAATGAACATAAAAATACGTTGGTTTTTTTTATATTTTTACACTAAATTTTGCTTAGTAAAAAAATGCCCTATAAAAAGCCTTATTTTTGGCTTTGTTATATATTTCGACGAAAAAGTGTTAGATTTCGGAGCAAAAGGTTATATTTTTACAAAAAATCAAAAAGGGTCCATTCCATAAAAGAATTACATCGATGTGTGAAAATATATGCTTTTTAGTTTTTACACACTTTCCGCAAAAATTGGTGGCTTCGTTCGCGAGATATAATTACTTAAAGGAACATACTGTCACAAATCAAAGTCCTATAATTCAGGATCATAAGACTTTTTTGTTACTGAACCGATGAAATTAAAATTTTTAAATGTTGTCGAATTGGTTGAGGTTGATAGGTTTTGTATTAAAGGAGTAGTTTATTCAAGGCGTTATAGGAATTTGATTTGTGACAGTGCTACTTTAATGTTTTATTCTATATTCAATATCATTTTTGTGCAAAAAGCTAAAAAAGGTTTTTTAAAATATACTTAATTTCACCCTGGAGAGTTTAAATAATAGAAATTCATAATTACAACAATTTTGTTTCATATGATATGTTAGATGCTATTAAAAATACGTAAAAATGCTAAATAATTAAACATCATTAGAAAATACAAGCATTTATTCTAATTTTTTATCTATTTCTATTCAAATTTTTTTTACATAAAAATGGCTTTTTTTCTATTTTAAAGCATATTTTTATGTACAAAACTTAATTTAAATTGCTTTAAACATAAACATTTATCCTAATTTTAATTTGAATAAACTAAATTGATAATAATTATTAAAAATGTCAGTCTTTTGTTTTTTGTCTATTGTACACTTTTTACAAAGCGTCTTTTAGATTTAAATTTAATTAAATGGTAAGACTTTTAGTGTTAGTATTAAGAGATTTTTGTTTTTTAAATAAGTATAGCACTTTTCGCTAAAAAATTGCAATAAAACTTGATAAATCTATAAAATCAAGAAAAACATCATGTTGTAGTTTGACTTATTTAATAAATCATTTGTAGATGAAATAGGATTGTTTATATCTACTGTTGTTTTTACACGCCATAAGGCCTTACATTTTTTTTTTTAATTAAAAACCATAATTTTATCTGAAATATATATGTTAGTTAAATCAACTGTTTTGCGGTGTTGTCTGGGTTATCTTGGTATTTTACAGTCTTAAATTTAAACTTTTTTTCCCAGGGGGGATTCAGCCCCTCTCAAGTCGTCCTGAAAGGACCTATTGCTGCTGTTCTGCCCTTTGACCTCATTTGAGGGCTCTAGCCGCCCATAGCCCCCATTTCTGCGGACTACGGTCATTCCCTTCTGTGCTAACGACATGCGATCTTCCTAAAACCTATACGATACGTAAGTATATTTTAAACATTTGCCAGGCTCACAAATGCTCAATACTAATTGGTACTCACATATATTTAATTGTGAGTACTCAGGCTCAAGCTCACAATTAATTTAATTGTGAGTACTAAGTAATGCTCAGCTCACAATTAAAATCTGGTGCTCAATGCATCCCTAATCCGTACGTGGTCAACCGTTTCGCTAAATACCCCTTTCAATGGACTGTTTGTAAGAAGAGTGCGCTTCCAGTTAAAACCACTCCGTTAAACTAGGTGAGGCGAGTAGAGGTGTTAACTCTTGCAAAAACGGTATTATATGTAAGCTTTTTAATGCTCGATCAATAGTAAATAAAATCGACCAATTGTCAGTTATTTTACAAAATGAAATTTTTGATTTACTTGTTGTAACGGAAACTCACCTTTCGCCCGAAATCCCAGACTCACTCCTAATCCAAAAATGTCGTTATATAATCTATCGTTATGATAGAAATCTTAATGGTGGGGGTGTCAGCACTATTGCCAAAAAACGTTTAAAAACCGTTTTAATCAAAACTCCTGATATTTTTAATACAATTGAACATATTTGCATTGATGTATTTTTTAAAGTTATTGTTCTTATCGAGTACTAGTGGTGTATTTTTCTCCTATATCTGCAAATAATTTAGATACCGTAAAGAATTTGTGTAATTTGTTTAATTGGGTGTCCATAAGTAAAAAAGCTACTTTTGTTATGGGGGATTTTAGTATGCCCAATATTTCATGAAAAATTCCACAAAATTTTGGAATTTGTTGTTCTCAAAACTTTTTAGAAGCTTGTATGCAAAATGGCTTAACTCAAATGATACATGAAACCACGCGAGACAAAAATTGTCTTGACTTGGTTTTGTGTTCTCATCCATGCTTGCTTTGATCAATAAGTGTATCTGTTCCTTTCACGTCTACATGTGATCACGACAGCATTGATTTCACTATAAGTGCACCGTTAATAAATGAAACTGACGAATCCATATTATACCTGAATTTCAGAAAAGCAAATTATCCAGCAATAAATGCATACTTGGCTCAAATAAACTGGGTACGAATTTCACAAACTTGTAACAATAAAACAAATCTTTTTTGCGAAAAGATACGCAATATCCTAAATCACTGCATAGAGTTTTATGTACCTAAGGTTGCAAGGCGGACATTAAAAAATCGTTTTCCAAAATACATTCGAAAACTAGCCAAAACTAAATTAAAATATTATAGAATAAGTAAGCAAGACGAAAAATGGAAACGATCTTATAATGAAAGCTCTAAAATGTATGATGAAGCTGTAAAACGGTATTTTTGCAAGTATAGAGGAATCCATTGTAAATTCAGGCAAAGTGTCTGATTTTTATAAGTATGTAAATAGTAAGACAAAAGCCACTCCCGTTGTTCCGCTACTTTTAAATAAAAATGGTTGTTATGCCATAAATAACGAAGAAAAGGCCACTAAATTTAACAATTTCTATGCATCTGTTTTAACTGACGATGACGGAATAGTCCCAGTTTTTCATCGCAGAGTTCCAAATGATGTGGGTTTATTTTTAGTAGAATTTTCATATGAAAACGTACTTAAGGCCATAAAAAAATAACTTTCAACATTATCACGCTCACCGGATGGGTTTCCTTCCCTATTCATAAAGTCTATAGATTCTGAAATTGCTATACCTCTGTCAATGTTATTTGAAATGAGCATGAAAACGGGAGTATTACCTGATATTTGGCTTACAGCAATTGTGATTCCAATTCATAAAAAAAGGTATAGCGGCACATGAAGAAAACTATCGCCCTATTTTGTTATCATGCATAATTTGTAAAATTGCTGAACGTATAATAGTAAACAAATTGTTAGGCTATCTACTTAAATATTATTGAATTACTCCAGAAAAGTATGGGTTTGTAGCTAAGAAATCAACATGTTCTCAAATGATTAAAGGCTGAATCATACTTATGTAAAAACGTCCTTTGGACAAAGTCCAAAGAACGTTTTTACATACGTTTATACGCTGTGTTTGTTCTTTGGACTTTGTCCAAAGGACGTTTTTACATAAGTATGAAACAGCCTTAAAATGTTAAAAGAATAGAATAAGGCTGTAAATAGTGGAAAACGTATAGATTGTGTATACATTGATATAGCTAAAGCATTTGACACAGTGTGTCATGCTAAATTAATAAAAAAGCTTATAAGGTATGGCATTGGCTATATGAATTGCTAAAATGGATTAAAGCATTTCTAACAAATCGTTCTCAACGTGTATGCATTGAAAATACATTCTCAAAATCGGTCGCAGTTAGCTCTGGCGTGCCACAGGGTTCAGTACTTGGTCCACTCTTATTGCTTTTATATATAAATGATGTTTGCGGACTGTTGCAAAATAAGTAGTATCGGTATGAAAATATTTGCCGATGATTGTAAAATTTATATGTCTCATAGTGATGCAAATACCCAGGACTTGAAAACTAGTCTAAAGCACTTTACAAATTGGACATATGTTTGGCAACTAAAAATAGCCTATGCTAAATGTAACATTTCATCTGTTGGAAATCTCACAATTCCCAAAAATTATTATTATTTTGAAAATTCTCAAATTACACCTGTGGCAGCGGTTAAATACCTGGGAATTTGTATCACTAATGATCTGAAATTTTCTAGACATTGCGCTAAAATCGCAAATAATGCATTTTTTAGAGCATCTCAATTATTCCGTTGTTTCAAAAATGACAATCCTTTTTTCCATATTCGTGCCTACAAAACCTATGTACGGCCACTACTTGAATCAAATACACCAGTTTTCAGCCCACACTTAATTAAAGATATAAAATGTCTAGAAAAAGTTCAGAAATATTATACTCGTAGAGTATGTCGCAAATGCATATAAAATATACAGATTATTCTTCACGGCTAAAAATATTGTTTTTAGACTCAATCGAATTGAGACGTGTTAAGTTTGATTTATGCATAGTGTATAAAATTGTACTTAATATTGTTGCCTTAAATTTCAATGATTTTTTCGCTTACGATCCAAAAATATATCATTTTCAAGGACATAATTTTAAATTAAAATTTTCCGAAAAGTATAAATTGAATTGCAGAAAATATTTTTTCTCACAGTGTATCATAAATGTATGGAATGCCCTAAGTAGCCATGTTGTGTCTTGTAATACATTAACGAGCTTTAAAAAACAGTTAAATTTGTGCAATTTCGAAAATTTTTTGATAGTGTATAAATTAAAGTTTTACTTTTGTTGTATTTAGGGAGTATATTAGCGTTTTGTTACCTTTACTCGCCTAGTTTGTCAACGTACTTTTTTTCTAATGTCTTAAATGTATTTCTGTTTTTATTATTAACTGTTGTCTATAAGTATGAGTTGACAAATAAACATTTATTAATTAATTAATTGATTAAGTTTTATTGTTAAATAGACGATTCAATATTGCAAATCAACCAGGTTAGCCAGGTTTGATTCGCTTATAAACTGCGACGTTGGTCTATATAAAACAACCTTGTTTCTGATCTGCCAATTCGACCAGACTATCTCGTGAATAAGTTTTAATAAACAAACAAAATATGCCACCGCTGCTGCATAAACCAGTCCCATAACCATTTCGTTACTTTTTCTGGTCAGACTCATCCTTTTTTCCGCGCAAAGATTTCGATAAAACCCTGCTCTTCTTTTTCTTTCCTTAAATAAGAGTTTTAAACGGGCTTCTTGTTTCACGGCCAGGCCTTGGCTTGTAGTTTCAGGTCAAAATAAGTTTCAACGAAAAAAAATTCTGATTAACGTTTCTAGCTAAAACCTATAAATTACTTAAAGCGCGGTTACCACAATATCGAGTTTAAAATCCCAAATTAAGTGTACGACAAAAAGGGCAAAAATATTGGTTTGGACCGGCCCAGCCCAAACAAAATTGCCAAAAATCTGGTTCAGGCCCGGCATGGCTTAAATAAAAAGCCTTAAATTCCAGGTCCGGCCTGGCCCTGCCCAAAAAATGACCAAAAACCTCAATTTTGTCCAGCTCAAATTTTATTTTCGACCGGCCAAATTTTCGAATTACAGTAAGAAATACCCAACTTTTCGACAATTTTAAAATTTGTATTTTAAGTTCCACGCTTAAACGTCAAGTTACCTACTTATTGCTCCAAAAAAATTAGTGTCAGATTTAGAGCATGCACGGTACCTAATTTTTGACTAAAACATCCAACCTATGGCTGGGGTTTTTAACTTGGTTTTTGAATTAAAAATTTGGACTTTAAATACGTTTCAACTGTTAAATTTTTAATCGTTAAATCTTTATTCTTTAATTCCAATTAAATCACTTTAAATACGCTATTCAAATGTCCAGCTTGGACACTACTTTTCATTTGTCAACTACCCAAATGTTAGTACTTAAAGGTTTATTGTCAAATTGCTTTAAGTCAAAAACTTGATCTCCAAAGCTAAAATTAATTAATTACCAAACTTGAAAGAAATCTCAGCTTAACTGTAATTTAAAATTCAAATTTTTAGGCTTTAACACTCCCAAAATGTTTATTTTTGTGTTAAAAACCCCCTAAAATTGCAGATAAACACACGCAGTTAGATAGCATTCGTTTAAAACTCTACCAGCAATTGTTGCATGTAATGCAGTGCAGCCAAGGATGCAGTGTATATTGCATTTTCTTTATGCGCCGACTGGAAAATCACAATTCACATAAAAACCAGTCAGAGCCTAACTAATTCGACAACTTTTTCTGAAAAACGATGCAACGTATACTTTTAAAATAACAAGAACGAGCACTACAGTTTTTCACACAATACTTTAAGTTTTATTCTGTAGTTTTTTTTGGGACTAAATTATACCATTTCTTAACCTTTTAAGCTAAACTTCTTAACCCCTGGACTGGTGCTCCTTTTGATATACATTACTGCAGTCTTAATTTAGTTTTTAATATCAGACCAATTATGCAAACTTTCAAGAAATATAAGACATTTTGTTAAAAGTGCGCTGACTGAGATTCCATTAATTTTAATGATACGATCTGTAACATATATGGTTTGGCGGTTTATTTTTTGTGTTTACAAAAAAAGATCAATTTAAGCTAAAAAAATGCATCACGGTAGAATTTTAAGAACCTTTAAAATGTCATATAATATTTGTGATTACGTCATATATGTTTTTCTCCGCGGTAATAGTTGTAGGAGGAGGAGCTGCAAAACAGGGCTTCGAAATGCAGTTACGAATATGGGTAAAAAATGTCACGTGGGCGGGTTATTAGAAAGGCGACGGCGCGTTACTAAGGCTGGTTCTTACTTATGTAAAAACTCCTTTGAACAAAGTCCAAAGGACAAACACAGCGTATAAAGGTATGTAAAAACGTCCTTTGGACTATGTCCAAAGGAGTTTATACATAAGTATGAACCAGCCTTTAGACAGAAATGCGGGTGTCCCTTTTTGTGCGTGGGGTTTTTTGTGCGCGCGGGATTACTCCCATTTAGAAAAATTGAATTTGACTTTTTGACCACTCATATCAACAACTGAAAAATAATAGTGGTTTTATTTTAATAGGTCATAAAGCAGCAAGCTTTCGTGGTCTACTTATTTGCTGTTACTTTATGATTTTGTTTTCGCGAAAACAAACTGAATTTATTTGCAAATAAATATCAATGTAAGAAGAACGGATCGATTTTTAGTCATTACTAAACTTGTTTGTACTAATATTCTTATTCCTAAGTTCTTTTTACGAAAAGCGCTTTTTTTTAAATATTAGAAAAAAGTCTAAATCAACGAGTCCCTGGCTGGTGTTGACTGATTCTTCTGTGATTCTGGACCTTTTGTTTGGCAAATACTATTCCATACATTGCTGACGGCTGGTTACTTACCACCTTTTCCAAACACCAATAAGAGCACGCTTGCTCCAGAAGCTCATCATAAGTTAGGATTACTAAACGCAAAATAAATATTATGGTAATTTATTATCAATTAATCTATAATTTTATTTATTTATTTTATTGATTGTACGCGACATAATAAGAACGGTAACTTACAATGTTTAAAAATATTCAATATAAAAGATAAAGAGCACTGAAATGTCACAAAAAATATGTAAATTTTTAACCAGAGTTTAATTTACCAGAGTATAATCATTTATTTTACAACAAAAAATTTTAAGTACATTAAAAACACTTTAAACATTCTAACAATTGGACTTTTTAGCAGAAACAGCATAAGCTCGTCAACTAGCTTTTTTTTTAATTTTGACCACTGAAGGATTCAAAAACTTTAAAATTTATTATATCAATTTCATTTTTACTATCAAGATTAATATTAAATCGCTTTTATTTTAAAGATGTTTAGCTTGTTTTAATACTATTTGTTTAAAATCGTGTGTAAAACATTAAAAAAACATTGCTACAAAAATTACTATATTTTATTTATAGAACAAACTTGGGTCCGGCACAAAGAGTCCCCGCACAAAAGAGTCCTGAAAAAAATCTGGTCCCGCCTGGATTTTTTCTAGGGGGGGTTTAAAATTTTAGCTCTAGAGGGGGTGGACCCCTCTGTCCCCCCCAGAAACATCTATGGTACGAGTATTTTGCGACGTTTTTGACTGACTCATTGTTTCAGAGTAACGACGTGTTGAATTACGTCATAAACTGGAAGACAGCTGGGGCCGGTCCACTAAACGCGTGCTGACTAGGTGCTAAGTTAGCACGTTGTTAAAAACTCTTGATAATGTTTTAATTTCGGTGTTTTTTCTCAATATATCTTATGGAACTCTTTTTTTTAAGGGATAAATTAATATTTACACAATTTTATACATATTTGCTTTAAATAAAAGCTAATAAAGCCTTAACCCTTAGTTATGAGTTTTTTTTAACCCTTAACTAGGGGTTATTGTCTAATTAGCTTGTATTGATAACAAATATGCATAAAATTAATGAAATATAAATTTATGCCATGCAGACAAAGAGTTTAATAAGATTTCTTCAGAAAAAACTCGGAAATTAAAACTTTACCAAGCGTTTTAAACAACGTGCTAACATAGCACCTAGTCAGCACGCGTTTAGTGGACCGGCCCCAGAGGTGTGAACATTGTATGTCAGCTGTGAAATATTGATTTTATGTCAGGACTCTTTTGTGCTGACCTCAGCGCTCGCAGAGCTTGGGCGCATGAACGCATTTTCTCCAGGACTCTTTTGTGTCGGGACTCTTTTGTGCCAGGACTCTTTTGTGCCAGCTGCGATTTTTTTCAGGACTCTTTTGTGCCGGGACTCTTTTGAAGGTGAGCCATTTTTTGTTATTTATTATAACGATGCCATATGGGCATGGCGCATGGGCACACTCAGTTGGTAACTAAGGCATTATAATCAATCCCCTTCCTTTCTTTTTTCTAAAATAGTTATTTCCGTTAAATTAACAAATTTTTATCTTACCCAAAAGTTTATCGCTTGGGTCTTTCAGGGCCTTCTGGCACAATTCTTTCAGCGAAAGATTCGTAAAAAATTTAGGATTATTTTCTTTAAGAGCTTGGGTGAACGCGATTGACACCGGATCGTCGGCATCCGCGAAATCCAACAACGGCCTGGAAAATTCTCCAGAAATGGCGATTGTCGCACCGCCGTCGGCTAAATGCTCCGAATAGGTGCAAAAAAACAATAAACCGCGCACAACGTTCCCCGGAGCTCCAGAGCTCCTCCTATTATTTTACTAATTTCAGGAACAATTAGGAAGACTATTTGGAACAAAAAATCCAATTATTGTTAGTTTTTATGTGTTATTGTAGTTTTGTGACTAATTCCAACAATGCTATGTTTAAACGTATAAAAACACTTCTTATAATGTCTATATTTAAATATAGAAGTATTTTGCACATTTTACCTTGAACATGCCCAACCACAATAATGATTAGCTAAATAATGTATCATAAGAAAGCTTGTATTAAAGGAAATGTTATAATGGGTTTATCACACTTTCTGTAATAAAAAATGTATCTAAGAAATACATATTTAATTAAAGACACATACCTAAAAGAAACGGGTTTAAAATTAAATATTAATCGTTTTTTAATAATGTGGTTAAAAATTTTTTTAGGTTTTTAGGTGGACTTTGTTTTTTTTGTGTTTTTTTAGGTAAATAAACCAATTCAAGATAAATATTAACTTATATGGTATTTATCGAATTAATACATTTAATCAGACATTCATAAGGGATGTCATGATGTCATGCCCTTTCCCTCCCTTTTTTCTATTATTGATTTTAATCTCATGGAAATATTTATTTTGTAAAAAAATTTTCACAAAATAATTCCCTTTCGATATAAAAACTCAACTGTTATGGTCTAAAATTGCTTTAAGTAATAATAAAATTTGAAAAAAGAATTATTGACTCAAAAACGGAAATATTGCAGCAACCAACATCAAAATTAACGATTATCTGGACATGTATATTTCACTAGACTACTTAAGTTAAAATTATTAGCGATAAAGTTTGCTTATGGGTTTCTTACGGGACCATAAACTTATAATTAAAAATGATTTTCAATACACCTTTTGGTATGTATTATTTTACACGTATAGTACAGCATATCGTCGTTACTCTGACACAATGAGTCAGATTCCTTGTAAAATACTCGTAACTGTGACTCTTTTTATATCCTAACACACAATTAATATAAACAGAATGAGTCAGAGTCACGTTAATTTTATACTGGTTGTGACTCTTTGTGTCAGAGTAACGACGATATTTTATATTAATGTTTACCAGAACTCCAAACTCCAAAGCAGATCTTTTTTTTCAAACTCCGAATTTCCGGAGCAAGGGACTGGCTTTTGGAGCTTCAGAGCTTTTTTCTAAAGCTTTTGCTAATTTTAAATTTTCATTTTAATGAATTTTGGTCTAAATAATCGGTTTTAGCGTGTTAGCGGCCTTAAAATCTTTTTGCCGCTGATCTCACCACCCATCTTACCACATATTATCTCATCTACTTTTTAAACTCACTTAATGGCTTCAAATTTGTGTTTTACTTACTTTTCACCTACTGGGACACAAAAAGGCTGATAAAAACGTCTTAGTTGAAAATCATTAAAAGGTTTTTTTAATAGTTTTACCGTTACTGGTTTTTACTTACTGATATCAATTCAGTAATTGACGTTTTAATCGTTTTCACTTTTACTAGTTCGTTCTGTTTAGAGGTGCAGTGCGGAATGAAATTTTTTGTCTCCGATTTTGATAATTATTTGTGAAAACCTTATCTCTGCCCTATTAGCCAACAAAAATTTTTTCACCAAAATATATCTAGTAGTTCAGAAGTTATGTATGAACCCCAAAAATGGCGTTTTTCGACTTTTATGTACGTGAAAGATTGCTCAATGGGTATAACGATTTAAGTTACAAATTATGCACTTTAAGAAAGCGAATACTTTCTACTTTAATTTGATACTTTGATCGTTATAATTGGTGCAGTGTTTGTCAAGATTTTGCGTTTCTCGTACAAAAAAAAAACCTTAAATTTTTCGCTAAAAACAAGAAGTGAAGGAAAAAAGTTTGGGCAAACTTAATAAAATCACTGCCGTCGTTTTGTGTTTTTAGCAAAAAAAATCGAGTATTTTTTGTACGGGAAACGCAATATCTTAAAAAATACTGCACCAATATTACCGATCAAGGTATCAAATCAAAGTAGAAAGTAGCCGCTTTCTTTGATGGCATAATTTCTAACTTAAATTGTTATACCCATTGAGCAATCTTTAATGTATACAATTGTCGAAAAACGCCATTTTTGGGGGTCATAACTCCTGAACCGCTGGAATTATTTTGTTGAAAAAATTTTTATGGGCTACTGGGGGCAGATGTAAAGGTTTTCACAAAAAATTATCAAAATCGAAGACAAAAAGTTTGACTTCACACCGTACCTTTAAGTAAAAGTAAGAATAACTTTTTACAACTACTATTGGTGCACCCCTTCTTGAAAACAGGGACATTTCTCCGGAACTGAGATTTAACTTGAAGCCTGCCCTAAATAAGACAACTCACACTGGCTTGAATTCCAGTTGACAATTTGTGAACGCAATTTCACCAAAGTTTTAACCATCGCCCAATTTTTGCGAACGCAATTTCAGACTTTTGTGAGAATCTCCGTTTGGCACAGTAAACACTTTTTAACAATAAAATTATAATATACTTCTTTTATTTATAGGTTACAAATTTCTTACCAAACTAAAACTTTAGTTAATTCTTACTCAACTAAAGATAAATTCTATCAGGGTGAAAATAGATGAGTGGTAAAGTAACCATTCGTTCTTTAAGAAAATATCACGTGCAGAGAAACACATGACGCAACTAAATAATAATTGGTTACATAACCGCTGAAAATTTTTTTAAAGTTTTTCTTTCTCGCGGGTTTATTGTTTATTTCTTCCTGGCGGAGAGCGGTTATGCCCTTAATTTCAGCCTGGAAGACTTTAGCTTTAGTTGTTAATTCCTATACTGATATACTTTTTAATTAACCATTGCACGCCACGACAAAAACCAGATTAATTTTTGCACCTAAAAGCAAGGCTAACTCTTCCATATTCCCAAAAGGCGCCTTTACAGGTGTGGACTTCATTGTTATAACTGCTAGATTTGTTCTGGAAAACAGTAGATTTTTATAATTTATCACAGGCAAATTTAAATTAGATGAAGCGTTCGAATTTTTAGTTTGCGTTTAGCTTCTGGAGCCGCGTGAGTAAAGTCGAATTAGAAAAAAAGTAAAATTGTTTTTGCGACTTCACCTTTGGGCGCTTAAAAAAACGTTAATTCATCGACATTTTTTAATAACCAATAGCCAATCAAAAGTAAAATCCCAAAATAATCTAATTATATGAACTCGGTCCCAGAACTTCGTATTGTTATATGGCCCCAGATGTATTGTTTTGTGTCTTGGGTTTTGGGCCATTTATCTTAATTTTGTTAAGTCTTTATTACAAATCACTAAGGTGAAAACAACTTTGTACTTAGCAATAAACATAAACAAAACAACTTACCTACCAGATAAATTGTTAAAAATTTTAAAAAACAAACCTTTTTAAATGTTACTTTGAAGTAATATTATACTTATTTTTGGTGTTATGTTACAATGTATATATTCTTTGTGGTTGCCACATCTTTTATACTAGTAAAAGATGTAGCAAACTTTTGTAAATCTAGGGATTCATTCAAAGTATTTTCTGGCTTTGTTTTTTCAGTGGCTTATGTTGTTTTTTTATAAACTATTTTAGTCTTTCTAAACTTATTAAACAATTTATAGATCACTTCTGCTCTAAATAGGAAAACATTTCACAAATTAAAACAGTATTGGGTGTGCGTGTGGTCATATGTTCATATGGTGAGGCGCATCTCAGGGATTCATTAAAAGTTTTTGGTAATAGGCAACAATAGCTTAAATATCAATTTAAGCTATTGTTGCCTATTCTTGTTTAATATAGAATATCCGCACTAAAAAATTAGAATGAAAATTATAAAAATCCATTCCTGTAGAATTTGAACACCCAAGCTTGGAACATTACAGTGTGAATACCAATGTTCAATCCTGTTCGAAGAGTTTCAGATAACAACGAAACTTTCAAGAAAAAAAGTACAATAAAAAAAAAGATCCACGAAACCACATTAATTGGTTGAAATAATAAACTTCAAATAATGTATTTTTTATTTCTGCTTTAATTTTAACTTATATTATAAACACAGATGTATTATAGCTCGGTGGCGTTGTGGCGCAAAACGTTGGAGAATCTAGCGGTTTTCCTCATTCACTATAGGCAAGATTATTTTTAAATATGTTGTGTCTGAGCATAAAAACTGTCCCTTTCCAATGATATAGACATATTTTCATTTCAGTTTTTAAGATCTTAATTCGATGCAATTTGTCGTTTCCATCTTAAATCATATTCATTTCAAAATCATGGGTGGCGCGGGAGCGCCACGGGGCGATTTAGCTCCTCAACGCCGCGTCAACCATTATTAGAGAACGTTGGCGAATTTTGAAATTCAGAACCTTTTTCTTCTTCTTTTTTTCTTCTTCTTCTTCTTATTATTCCAACGCTGAACCCTTAAAAGCGATATTCCTCATTCGTTACTGATTGATCAAAAATAATAAATATGGGCTCATTGGAGAAAAGAAAGAATTACGCAACTTTCTTAGGAAGCACTTTTTTCATTTAGGTCCTCGTTATCAATTTATAGATCAAAATACAAAAATAAAAAATAGACAAATAAAAACTACCAACCGCACAATAACAGCCTTTTGGCAACAATAAGGATTGCACAGAGCAGACAATGAACAGTCCCTCATAGAAACCGCACAAAAAAGCAGATTTGATGTGTTCGGTTTTAATTGGTGGCGGAAACCGAACCCAGTTCCCAGCGCCATTTACTTCAACCGCGCGGAAAACAGTGAAAACAACAAAGTACTTTTTTTTAATTCTTGCATTAGTGATGACAAAATTAATTCAAAGTTTTATTTTTAAAAAATAATAATAAGCATCGGTGGCGCGCGAACGCCACGCGGTGGTTTAACCCCACGCCGCCGTGCACACTATAATTAGAGAACATTCACAGGATCTGGATAAAATTTGTAATTTATGTTCATAATCTTCTTCCTCTAATTTTTTTTACTCCAAAAAAATAATTGCAATCATCGGTGGCGCAAGTTTTTGAAGTTATATAGCCACATGTTCTTCCATTTTTTTGATATTAAACTTTCTAGACGGAACATAAAAAGCAGGCACTTATTTATATACTATGCTCTGTCTTTTTATATCCACATCAGCAAGTTATTAAAGATCCCACGACGAAGTAATCACCAGAACTGTCACATAAGTTTTATAAGGCGACTATGAAACGCGCTATAACAGCTTATATGAGCAGCCAGCTTATGTTCATCTTCTTCTATTTATTATTATAATTCTAACGCTCATTATCTTAAAATCAATATTCGTAATCGTTCACGTGGCGATTTAACCCTGCGGTACCACACCAACTATAATCAGAGAATCTACAGAAAATTCGGGAATTTAAAACGTGTTGATCATCTTCTTCTTCTAATTTTTTTTATTCCAAAAGGAGTGATTGCAATGAACGGTGGCCCGGGAGCGCCCACTGCGATTTAGCCCACGGCACCGCGAAAACTATAATTAGAGCACCTTGTAAATTTTGTAATTTATGTTTATCATCTTTTTCTTCTTATTATTAAGATCTATTAATAAAATTTTTATCTTTATATTTCAAAAAGTAGGATTTCAATCATCGGTGGTGCGGGGGTGCCACACTGCAATTTAGCCCACCCAACCGCGCCAAATTATACTTAGAGAACGTGGGTAAATTTTTAAAATTTAAGCTCATTCTCTTTTTTTTTATTATTTTGTTTTAAAATTTATAGTTGCAATCATTGGCGCACGCCATCGCGCCAACTATATTTAGAGAACGTAGGTAAACTTTTTCGGGAGCGCCACTGCACCGCACTAACTATAATTAAACAACGTGGGTAAATTTTGTAATTTAAATTCATTTTCTTCTTATTTTTTATTTTTATTATAAATAAATTATCGGTCGCGCGGGAGTGCCACACGGAGACTAAGCCCCACTACAATTTAGTATTATGTTCTTCTTATTTTTTGTTTCAAACGCTTATATCTTAAAACCAGTATTCTTCCCTCGTTACTGATTGATAAAAAAAACTTGGGTTCTTTGGAACTCGTAAAAAATTTCGCAATAATTCTTAGGAACATATCTTTTCTGCGCAATGACATATCAATATTGTGTGTTATTGTGTTTTATTGATAATATTAAAACTGTTAAAAAAGTATATCTTGGCAACGGAATGATTATAAATATATGTCATTGCGCAGCTAAAACTATAGTTTATTAGGCTATTTTTTAATTTAATTCAAAAAAGTGGTAGACTAGCCATAAAAAATGCTCTAAGATAAGAGCAGGAAAAAGGGGCGATTTTTTCTTGGGCGTATGTTTAGACAGAAAAGATGTGGACTAAAGTTAAAATCCTTCAGGCTGAAATTCAGGGCGTAACCTTGGCCGTCAGGAAGAATTAAAGAATAAACGCTTGGGAATAAAAAAACATAAAAAAAAGGTTTCAGAGATTGTGTAACCAATTATTATTAAGTTGCGTCAGGTGTTTCTCTCCACGCGATATTTTCTCGAAGAACAAGTGGTTACTTTACCACCTAGTCAAATTCATCCTGATAAAATTCATCTTTAGTCTGAGATGGACATTATGAGGACTATCGGAAATTTGCATTTGGTTTGGACAGCTGCTCACTGAATAAAAATTTCCATCATATGATAATGATTTGTTTATACATTGATGTAATCACACAGCACTGTTGCATTTTTTTTAGTCTGATGAAATTTCAATTGAAAAAATCATAATCACATCAATCTTTGACAAGCGCTAAATTGCCACTTTTTTAAAATTTATAGTTGTTTATTACACATACAAATATAGCCCTCCAATTGAAAAAATGGCGATGTCGCGCTTATCAAAGATTGCTATGAGTATGATTTTTTCAATTGACATTTCATCAGACTAAAAAAATGCAACAGTGCTGTGTGATTACATCAATGTATAAACAAATCATTATCATATGATGGAAATTTTTATTCAGTGAGCAGCTGCCCAAACCAAATGCAAATTTCCTATAGTCCACATAATGTCCATCTCAGACTAGTCCACATCTTTTCTGTCTAAACATACGTCCGGGGAAAAATCGCCCTTTTTTCCTGCTCTATTCTTAGAGCATTTTTCATGGCTAGTTTTCTATTACATTTAAAAGTTTTATTATAGCTAAAAAAATTAAATTCAGATTATTTTTTTCCACTTGTAACTACGGCCCACAGTTTATGAAATATGGTTTTTGTGACTGTTAGCTAAAATCTCCAGAATCAAAACAATTTTACAACCAGCACAAAACGACCATTCGTGTTACTTACTAAAAACATTATTTAAAAACTAATGATTCGCTAGGTAAAAAGAATGCAAAAAAAACCTTATTTGATACATCCATTTGTGTTTGCTGGACTTTTTTTGATTTTTATCATAATAAAAAGCTGCTTTTAACACCGCGAAAGGGGCACGAAGAGTGAAATTTTTTAGTCGCTCCTCTCTGATGTGCCATCTGGCGGTGTCCGTAGTGATTTTCCCAGTTTGAACATCCTTATACAAAAGTAGTGTAAAATCAATTTTAAAAAAGTTATTAGCGAAATATTACCGCGGCTTAGGTTACTCATAGCAAAGTAAAGGTCCCTGCTTCAAGCTCAGCAGTCAGCAAACCTTTAGTTTTTCGATTTGATTGAAAAAGTAAATGGAGCAAGCTCTACAGTACTGTTTGCTATAGACTAGTTTGGAATAAGCGTCTTTTACTGTACGAGAGAGGGTACAAAAAGAACAAAATAAAATTTGAAAAAATCTTAGCTTTCTTAGTTTCTTAAGTTTAAACCTATACTTCATAAAAATTGCTACACGACGATATGTTTCACTACATTGAAGTGCTGTAATATATCAGTTTGTGCTAAATAATTTTTTGTTTTTTAATTAAACATCACAATACTTTAAAATTACCACTAAAATAGTATTTCCTGAACAGTGATTTCGAATTAGTAAAAATAAAGATAAAATTTGTGCTTTTAAACTAATTTTAAACCTACATAGGTTTTTTTTAATGTTTTGCTTGTAAAACTATTCAAAATTTAAAAATTAATTTTAAAAAGTCCATTCCAAACTTTTAAATTAAGCATTTTCTGTAATTGAAACACTAAAAAACTGGAAAACAAGCGCGCCAGCAGCGCCGTACCTACGAAGCAGCAAAAAACGAAAAATCCCCAAAAACTGCTTTTGCTTTTGCAATATTTAAAAAGTATTTAAGAAATTTTGAAGAGAAGGGGTCGAGATTTTGAACCAATAAATATTTGAAATATTTTAAACTGTAAAAATGTACTAGTCGCTTGCTGTTTTTCAATTTTCCCTCTACATATGATTGGCGCTAGTAGTTATTGTACCCTCTTCCTAACACTAAAATACCCTTATTCCCAACTAGTCTATAAGCATATAGAATATAGCTGACCTCGATGATTTGCAGTATTTAATCAAATTATTTAACAATAAAATCATTTAAAGTTTTCAGCAAAAACGGTTTAATATTGAAGATTAAATAAACAATTAAATCCAGTTACGTAATGTGGAACAAAAATGCAATTTTTTTAAAAAGCATAATTGACTAATTTTTGCTTTTTGTAAAAAGGTGGGAATTAAAAAAATTATGCGTTCTTATTGGTTTTAAAAAAATGTCATAACCGCATAGTTTTAATTACTCCGCTCATGTCTATCATACAAACTTACGAGGTCAGCCGAAATTAATTCAATGATAAACAATAAACGCAAAAATCAGAAGCCTCTATAAAATTTTAATTTGTGTTATAAAGAATAACGACGGAAATTCGAATGTACACAAAGGTCTCGAAGAGGATTTTGCATGTAAAAGGAGGCGAGATAAAAACAGACGCCAAAAAAATACTTCAAAATTTCTTACAAGATACAATTTTTGAACACAAAATATAAAATGGTAATTTTAATACGCCATAGAATATTGTCCCATAAAATAGACTGAATAATAATAAGGAATTTATTTATAAAATGTACATCTTTATCTAAATTTACTCCCTCAGTGCACCGCTCCACAAAAATTTTTAATTTAAAATTAAACCTTTTTTTATTTTTAAACGGTAAACTGTAGGAGTTAAATTGTGAGGAGAAGTGTACGTTTTATTAATGGATTCATGATTTATTAGTCAATTTACTTTATTTTGTATTCAATTTTTGTATGATAATTGCCCTTTCGTATTATTTTTCAAAAATTGTTTTTCTTTTAGAATGTTTGGGTATTTTTTAATGTCCGGTTTTATTCGCCTTCTTTCTATTAATATCATTTTACAAAATCCTCTTCCATACTTTTCTGTATATTTCTATTTTCGTCATAATTCTTTATTAACCAGCCGGATTTTGCTCGTACAAATAAATACAAAAACGCGATGCTGTTCAATTACGACTTAAAAAAACATTAATTTAGAGAAATATTTTCTAACTTAAACATTTATGTCAAATTTTTCATATCAAGGAAAAGGTGTGTGAAGCGCAGCCATAAGCCCCAATTTCAGTTAATCGACCGTAGCTTGGGTAGTTTTGTGTCAAAAATTTTTCACATTTAGGAAAAAAGGGTGGGGTTGAACCCCACCTAAGGCCCAACTTTCAGTTTAATCAACCCAAACATAACCCCGTAAGGGCAGGGTACCTGAATTGGGAAAAACTGTTTTTACCTGCCTCCTACCTGCTTCCATCGGAAATTTGCTGCCTTCTACCTGCCTCCACCCTGCCTCCTACCTGCCTTCGAGGTAGTTTTAGCTGCCTCCTACCTGTCTCTTAACATGTATATGCTTCAACATAGGACGCAGGGCCACCTGCCTCCTACTTGCCCCCGAGGCAGTTTTACCTGCTTTCTACCTGCTTCCATCGGAAATTTTGCTGCCTTTTACCTGCCTTCTACCTGCCTCCACCCTGCCTCCTACCTGCCTTCGAGGTAGTTTTAGCTGCCTCCTAACTGTCTCTTAACATGTATATGCTTCAACATAGGACGCAGGGCCACCTGCCTCCTACCTGCCCCCGAGGCAGTTTTACCTGCCTCCTACCTGCTTCCATCGGAAATTTTGCTGCCTTTTACCTGCCTTCTACCTGCTTCCACCCTGCCTCCTACCTGCCTTCGAGGCAGTTTTAGCTGCCTCCTACCTGCCTCTTAACATGTATATGCTTCAACATAGGACGCAGGGCCACCTGCCTCCTACCTGCCCCCGAGGCAGTTTTACCTGCCTCCTACCTGCTTCCATCGGAAATTTTGCTGCCTTTTACCTGCCTTCTACCTGCCTTCTACCTGCCTCCACCCTGCCTCCTACCTGCCTTCGAGGTAGTTTTAGCTGCCTCCTACCTGTCTCTTAACATGTATATGCTTCAACATAGGACGCAGGGCCACCTGCCTCCTACCTGCCCCTGAGGCAGTTTTACCTGCCTCCTACGTGCTTCCATCAAAAATTTTGCTGCCTTTTACCTGCCTTATACCTGCCTCCACCCTGCCTTCTACCTGGCTTCGAGGTAGTTTTAGCTGCCTCCTACCTGTCTCTTAACATTTATATGCTTCAACATAGGACGCAGGGCCACCTGCCTCCTACCTGCCCCCGAGGCAGTTTTACCTGCCTCCTACCGGCCTCCCCCGCCCCGGGGGCCCCTATTGGCATATACTACCGACCTCCCGCCCCCCCACCCAACACCACACAGCCCCTACCCAGCGCACCCACCCACCCCCTATTCACCAACCGACACACCCAACCTATTAACCCCTCAAACAACCCCCACACCCCTATAATATCCACAAATCACTAAAAAAACCACACCTTACTCCTTATCCTAGCTACATACCACAACCCTAGCATGAGCATACTAACTCACGCTCAGCCTCAGAGCAGCAGAGCACGAACCCGGAGGTGAGGCAGGTGAAACATACGGCAGTAGATCTTCCTGGGAGGCCACGTGGCAGCAGGTAGTTCTGTGTTGAAGCCTCTAGGGGTCGCGGCGGTGGAGGGTATTAAAAGTGCCTGGGAGGCAGGTAGGAGGCAGGTGGCCTCTATGTTGGACATGCGGTTAGCAGGCAGGTCAGACACTGGGAGTCCTGGGAAGGGTGGAGGCGGGTGTCACTTCTATGTTGAAACCATACAGGTTAGCAGGCAGGTAGGGAGGAGGTAGCTGCGGAGGTCCTGGGAGCAGGTTAGAGGCAGCAAAATTTCCGATGGAGGCAGGTAGGAGGCCGTTAGAAATCGTTTTTCCCAATTCAGGCATCCCGTCCTTACCGGGTTATTGACTTTGGGTCGATTAAACTGAAAAATTGGGGCTTATGGCTGCGCTTCAACCAACAACCTTTTCCTCAATATGAAAACAATTTGACACAAAACTACAAGCTTGCGAATTGTTGTATTAAATTAATGTTTTCAGGTCGTAATTTGAACAGCATACATTTTTTTGTATTTTATTTTGTACGAGCAAATCCCGGCTGGTTAATAAAAAAATTATAAACAAAAATAGAAATATACAGAAAAGTATGGAAGAGGATTTTGTAAAATCGATATATTTTAATCAAAAAGAAGGCGAATAAACCGGAATTTAAAAAAATACCCAAAAACATTCTAAAAGAAAAAACAATTTTGAAAAATCGAAAGGGCAATTGTGAGTACGAAAATTGAAATCCCGAAGTAAAGTCAAATTGACTAAAAATCAGTCAAATCCGTAATAAAAAAACTCTACACTTTCTCCTCACAAGATTAACTTTTATTACAGTTTTCCCGTTTTAAAAATAAAAAAGGTTTTAATTTTAAATTAAAAAATAAAGTGCATTTTGAGAATAAATTTAAATAAATCTACATTTTATAAATAAATAATTCCTTATTATTCAGTCTATTTTATGGGACAATTTGTATGACCTATTAAAATTCCCGTTTTATATTTTTGTTTAAAATTGTATTGTCAAGGAATTTGAATTATTTTTTCACAGTATGTTTTTATCTCGCCTATTTTGAATATTTCGAGACCTTTGTGTACATTCAATTTTCAGTCATTATTCTTTATAACACAAATTAAAATTTTATGAGAAGTGATTTTTGCGTTTATATTACTCATTTGAATTATTTATCCGACCTTCGTAAGTTTGTATGAATACATTAGCGGAGAATTAAAACTTATCGGTTATGACATTTTTTTAAACCAATAAGAACGCATTAATTTTTTTAATTCCCACCTTTTTACAAAAAGCAAAAAAATTAGTCAATTATGCTTTTTAAAAAATTTGCATTTTTTTGTTCCACATTACGTAACTGGATTTAATTGTTTATTTAATTGTTGAATAAACCGTTTTGCTGAAAATTTTAAATGATTTTATTGTTAAAATAATTTGGATTCAAATACTGCAATAATCGAGGTTAGCTGTATACTCTATATGTTATAGAGTAGATTGGGAATAAGGGTATTTTAGTGTTAGGAAGAGGGGTACAATAACTACTAGCGCCAATCATATGTAGAGGGAAAATTGAAAAACAGCAAGCGACTAGTACATTTTTTACAGTTTAAAAATATTCTTCAAATATTTTATTGGTTCAAAATATTCGACCCCTTCTCTTCCAAAATTTCTTAATACTTTTAAATATTGCAAAAGCAAAAGTAGTTTTTTGGGATTTTTCGTTTTTTGCGCGTAGGTACGGCGCTGCTGGGCGCGCGCTTGTTTTCCAGTTTTTTAGTGTTTCAATTTCAGAAATATGCTTAATTTAAAAAAAGTTTGGAATTACTTTTTGAAATTAATTTTTAAATTTTGAATAGTTTTACAAGCAAAACATTCAAAAAAAAAAACCTATGTAGTTTTAAAAATTAGTTTAAAAGCACAAATTGGATTTTTATTTTTACTAATTTTGAAAATCACTGCTTCAGGAAAAACTATTTTAGTGGTAATTTTAAAGTATTGTGATGTTTAATTCAAAAAACAAAAAATTATTTAGCAAGGCAAACATATATTACAGCACGCTCAATGTAGTGAAACATCGTGTGAGCAATTTTTATGAAGTATAGGTTTAAACGAAGAAACTAAGAAAGCTAAGATTTTTTCAAATTTTATTTTGTTCTTTTTTTGTACCCTCTCTGCGTCTCAGTAAAAGACGCTTATTCCAAACTCAGTCTCATAGCAAACAGTGTAGAGCTTGCTCCATTTACTTTTCCAATCAAATCGAAAAACTAAAAGGTTTGCTATGTGAGCAAGCAGGGACCTTTACTGATGAGTAACCTAAGCCGCGGCGGTAATATTTTTCGCTAAATTAACTTTTTTAAAATTGATTTTACACTCTTTTGGAGAAGGATTTTGCAAACTGGGAAATCATTACGGACACCGCCAGATGGGCAGCATGAGAGGAGGGAGCGCCTAAAAATTTCCGTGCCCCTTCGCGTATTTAAGAAAGCAGCTTTTATTATGATACGAAAATCAAAAAATTCCAGCAAACACAAATGGATGTATCAAATAAGGTTTTTTGCATTCTTTCAGCGAATCGATTAGTTTTTAAATAATTTTCAGTAATAACACGAATGGCTGAGCTGGTTGTAAAATTGTTTTTAGTCTGGAAGATTTTAGCTACAGTAAAAACCCAATTATTTCATAAAAACTGTGCCGAGACAAGTGGAAAAAAAAAAATCATAAAATTTAATTTTTTCAGCTCAAAAACTTTTAAATGTAATAGAAAACTAGCCATGAAAAAATGCTCTAAGAATAGAGCAGGAAAAAAGGGGCGATTTTTCCCCCGGACGTATGTTGAGACAGAAAAGATGTGGACTAGATCTGAGATGAACATTATGTGGACTATAGGAAATTTGCATTTGGTTTTAGGCAGCTGCTCACTGAATAAAATTTCCATCATATGAGAAATAATGATTGTTTTTTATACTAATTCGATGTAATATCACACAGCGCGACTGTTGCATTATTTTTTTAGTCTCGATGAAATGTTCAATGAAAAAATGATACTCAGAGCAATGTTTGATAGAGCGCGGAGCATCCGCCCATTTTTTTTTCAATTGGAAAGGTTTATATTTTGCTATGTGTGTAATAAACAACTATCAAATTTTAAAAAAGTGGCAATTTAGCGCTTGTCAAAGATTGATGTGATTATGATTTTTTCAGATTGGAAATTTCAGATCAGACTAAAAAAAAATACAACTGTTCTGTGTGCATTTACATCCAAAATGTTTAGAACAAATCATTATTATATATCATATCGATGTATGGAAATTTTTTATTCAATGAGCAGCTGCCCAAACCAAATGCAAATTTTCTATAGTCCACATAATGTCCATCTCAGACTAGTCCATATCTTTTCTGTCTAAACATACGTCAGGGGAAAAATCACCCCTTTTCCTGCTCTATTCTTAGAGCATTTTTTATGGCTAGTCTATCACTTTTTTTAAATTAAATTAAAAAACAGCCTAATAAACTATAGTTTTAGCTGTGCAATGATATATGTTTATAATCCTTCCGTTGCCGAAATATACTTTTTTAACAGTTTGAATATAATCAATAAAACACATATTATCTCTCAATAAAAAGTAGTTTCTAAGAATTATTGCGCTGGAAAATTGCACAGTGGCGTGGCCAAAATTGCAGTCCCGCCACCGCCGACCAACGATGATTGGAAATCAGCAATTTTTTGAAATATAAATAATAATAAGAAAAAAATCAATAAACATAAATTACAAAATTTTACAGTTTAATACTCTAATTATAATTGTCGCCGTGCCGTGGGGCCCAAATCACATGGGCGCTCCCGCGCCAGCCGTTGATTGCAATTATTCTTTTGGAATAAAAAAAAAAAATTAGAAGAAGGATGATGAACATAAATTACAATTTTATCTCCAAATTCTCTGAAGTTGTGTAGTTGGTGTGGTACCCGGCAAGTTTAAATCGCCACGTGAACGATTCGATATGATTTTAAGATAATAATTCATTAATTATAATAAATAAATAAAAAAAAAAGGATGGACATAGTGTGCGTATATACAGCTGTTATAGCGTTAGTCACTCGGTTTTCTGTGACAGTTCTGGTGGGTACTTTCGTCGTGGATTTTGAGTAACTTGCTGATGTGGATATAAAAAGACAGAGCATCATCCTGTGAATAAGTGCCTGCTTTTTTATGTTCCGTACTTTTAATAATCAAAAAAATGGAAGAACATATAGCTATATAGTTTCAAAAACTTTGCACCACGATGATTGCAATTATTTTTTTGGAGTAAAAAAAAATTCAAAAAGAAGATTATGAACATAAATTACAAATTTTATCCAGATATGAACTCTAATTATAGTGTGCACGGCGGCGTGCGGGGTTAAACTCGCCGCGTGTTAGCCGCCACCCCGTGCTTATTATTATTTTTTAAAAATAAAACTTTGAATTAATTTTCATTTCACTAATAGAGAATTAAAAAAAAATTACTTTTTGTTGTTTTCACTGTTTTCGCGCAGTTTGAAGTAAATGGCGCTCAACTGACTACAGTTTTGCCGCCACGATGGACCCGGGACACATTTCAAATCTGCTTTTTTGTGCGGTTTTATTTATGAGGAGACTGTTCATTGTCTGCTCTGTGCAATCCTTATTGTTGCCAAAAGGCTGTTAGTTGTGTGCGGTGTGACTAGTTTTTATTTGTCTATTTTTTTATTTTTGTATTTTGATCTATAAATTGATAACGAACCTAAATGAAAAAAGTGCTGCGTAATTATCTTTTCTTTTCTCCAATAAGCCCATTGTTTAACGTTTTTTTGATCAATTAACAAAAATGAGGAATATGTGGCTTTAACCGTTCGTTGGAATAATAAGAAAAAGAAGAAGAAAAAAAGAAGAAGAAAAAAGGTTCTGAATTTCAAAATTTGCCAACATTCTACTAATAATGGTTAGAGCTGCGTAACTTGAGCTAAATCGCCCCGTAGCGCTCCCGCGCCACCTAATTTTGAAATGAATATGATTTAAGATGGAAACAACAAACTGAGTCGAATTAAGATCTTGGGAACTGGAGAAGTGAAAATATGTCAAAAAGGGACGGTTTATCTCAGATTACAAACTGTAAGAATCATTGTATATAAAGCAA
>JASAMX010015765.1:0-37987 GCA_030248175.1 Microlaimidae sp. YZB2_3
GATTAAACTGGGTTGGGATTGAACTTTAGCTTATGTCATTTTTTCATGTTTATGATAGTAATTTAAGTATAAACACCAAGAGCTTATCATTTAATTAGTTTAAGAGTTGCCGGTCAATTAATTGCACGTAGGTAAGTAAGATTAAGGTTTTGAGAGTGATTTCACAACTGTTAAATCACCTTAATTCCTTAGTTGAAAATCGAAAACCGCTCAAAAACTACTGAACGTACTGTTATTGAACAAAACATCATACGACGAAAAAATCAACATGCTACGCACAATAAAAGTAAACGTCTTTGTTAATTCAAATTATACAACAACGTATGCAAGTTATGTGAGATTACCGTAATACCGTGAGATTCATGGATTTAAAAGAATGCCATAACCGTTATTTCATCGTAATAGCAGTCTAAATTTTCCTATATAAACGCATATTTAAAAGGTTTATTTTCGTTTTTATTTATATAATTAACATTTACACTCAAGTTTGTGAGTAATCGATAAATGTGGTTGTTCACCACTCGCGCCAAGACTCCTCCGCTGCTTTCGCAGAAAGCTTGAGCGTTGTCGAAATTTTTCTGGTCAGCTTGGTAGAGGGCGTAACAAGTTCGATTCCCGAAAGTGAGGAACTTTGACGAATTCGTTCCGGCTATCCAATCGCACCACGACGAAACTTAAATAAATATTAAAGCAGAATAATAGGTGCTGCAACTATGTAAGCATTAACCCGTAACCACCATTGACTTTATGAAACATAAACCCGTTGTCACGATTGACTGTAAATAGGAACGATCACTCTGCCCTGACGTGGTTTGGCGCATTCTGAACTATTAGTTTTCTTAGTTTGAAGTGGTGCTCTAAGTACCATGGCCTAAACCAGGATTGTTTCAAAATTAACTTAAATATTTTTTAAAGCCGCAAAACTTTCCAATTTTTACAGTAGGCCTAAATTTGAAAGGTTCACTTCTTTAACAGTTTTAAAAAAATGCAAAATACAAAATTGTACCACTGCGAATTATATTATTTAAGACGTGATTTTAATATAGGTATTTTAGATATGTTTTTTGATTTAAATTTCCAACTTAAATAATAAAATAACTTAAAAATAATCATTTTACTAAAAAATGTCTATATGAAGTATGAACCTATAGCATAACACAATTTTGAGTCGGTGGTCCCGCTGCGAAATCAGAATTTTCTACCTTTGCATACTTATACAAAAAAATCTTTGAAAGCAAGTTTCACTAAATTAAGTTTTTTTTGTGTTTTATTTTTGGCATGCAAAATTTTTACTTTTAATAAAGTTTTTATTGAAACCATCAAAGTGCAACTATAATATAGTTAAAAAACCCTATAAAATTTTTTGGCAAACAATAAAACAATAAATCTGCCTTAATTTCGGTCATTTATGGTATTTGTAAAAACTTACAAAACATTTGTTGTAACACTCAAATAACTAAAAAAAATTGTTTTAAACATGTTAATATTTAGTTTTTATTGGTTAGATTCGTTGTAACATAGCAAAAACCGAGGCAGTTGTACAAATGAAATTTTTCGACATAAATGTTTTTGCCGCATTTAATTGTAATTTAAGTGTAATCTAAATTTTTTTATAATAAAATTGTAATAAAAAATTCGAAAATTGTGCCAAATCCATGAAATTCCATAAATAATTTTTTTTCTAAATTTGTTTAAGCAGTTTGTCGCATTAGAATGAGTTGGTCTTAATGGCTCTGCCGTCTTTAGGGGCTCTGTAGGAATAAAAGCACAAAAATTAATGCGAATTGTTAAAATATAAAAAATAACTAAATTTAGCTTACATTTGTGTTTTCAATTACTTCAACCATTTAATTTGAATTAATTTAAATTTTGGTTCAATTTTTTGGCATTGCACTGTATTATTAATTTTATTAACTTTTGGTTTTGACATTCTTTACGTAATTTTGTTTAAAATCCAATTGGCTTTTTTGGTTTTTGTATGTGTTCATATTTTATGGAATTTTATGATAGATTAACAGTATGGCGGCGCCTTCATAAAAAACCATTCATAGAATTTCATGGATTATGCACTTTTTTGTGTTGGCTTACTTGTAAAAGTCGTTTTTTTTTTGAAAATTTTACGATCTTTATAAGTCCATAATTTTTTTTGCGATTTGCTAAAGTAAAATATAATTGGATAGGTTTTAATATTGCGCGTATTTTACTGTAGGTTTCACTAGCGAAAAATAATTATTAAAAACTTATCAGTTCAGTTATTTAGCAGAAAATAATAATAATAACGTCAGTTATTTTATAATAGTTATGTGAAAATCACAAAATTATGTCAAATTCAAAAAAAAAAATTTACAATTAAAGAAAATTGTCTTTACATTTCAAAAGTTATTGTTTGACTGATTAACAATGCTATGATTTTTTGGAAAAAATAAATAAATATGTATTAAAAAATTTTTGATGATGTGATAGATCAAACAGATAAAGAAATAAAGAGGATTAAATAAACAAATAAAATTTACATAAATCATGAGTTCCATTTCGACAGGAACAATGATAGGTGTAGTTTGTTTCTGGATAGCATATTCGATTAGAAGGACACTTAATATCTTCTCGCAGACAAATATCAGCTAAAACTTTGTTTAAAAATTAATTATTTGTCGTTTTATTAGTACTAAAAAATAAATACAATTTTATGGGTACAAAACCAAAAAAATTAAATTCACCAAAACCAAATCTCTCTCTTTCTCTCTCTTTCCGTAAACAAACATAATATTTTACCGATATTTTGTTACTAAACATCTGACACAAAATAATTTATACAAAAAAACAAATATTTTACACTAATTTTATTACCAAAGTAGTGACACAAAGAGAATTTATCCTCATCACAGTCATAATCAAACCATTCAGAAAGAGATTCTCTATGCCGAACGCAATTTTGATCTAAAATCAAATTGATAAAAACAAAACACACACAATATTGTGGATCAAAAGCTGTACATATTTTGTTTCAAGAAATTTATAGGGATTTTATTTTTATTTAAACATATTATTATGTGTCAATTTTAACCTGCCAGTCTTAATTTAATTTGCGATTATACTACTACAATTAAGTGTTGTAAAAAGTATTGATTTTCGATTATTTTAAGTTAAAGAAAAAGTTATTTAAAAAAATTTAATTGAGATAAAGTAAGAGTAACAGTTATTTGTGATTTTTTAATTTAAGTGAGTAAAAGTAGAAGTAAACGGTCAAAATTTTATGTAAGTTAAGTAAAAGTGTAACGGGTAGACAGGGTTATGCCGGTCTTTGGACATCTGTCACCCGCCACACAAGGTATTTCCTATTCTGCAGTAAAAAGATCACTTCCAAGCAAATAGTTAGCTTAATATCCGCCTATTGCGGTTAAGAAATGGCACGTATAGGTCAAGATATCTGTGTAATTAATGCTATGAAGGGAGTTATACGACACCCCTGCTAAACCGGAAGGTTGGGCCAGGAACACGGCGTGGGGGTATGGGTAAAGAGCACTGGGATATTGTCCCAGTTTCAAAAATTAAGTAAATATGAGTACAAATTTCTCTGCAGACGACGTCGGGTTCAAAATTAAAGAGAATACGGGGGATTAGTTCAGATAGCTTATCCGAATCCCGTGAAGCATTACCATGTCAGGTACAAAAAAAAAACTTGTGGACTGTTTAGTTCAGTCCATCAAAAATTACAAGAATGCGTTTTAACAGATTTCCGGAGTGGAACTGAGGTTCTGCAAAATTCTGACGAGGCACAGAGTATTTTAAGTAGTGTTATTTTAGTGGTGTAACATTAACTTGACGGGTGAGATTTGATAAGGTTTTACAAACTGTCGAAGACAGTCCCAACCAAAAGTTTGAGAAAATGACGAAAAAATGTATTAGGTCGTTCAGATTTTGTTGTTTCCAAGGTGCTGAGTTGAACGCCTAATTAGCTTTATCGCCACTCTGAAACATTAACTACTCAAGCGCAAAAAAAAAAGTTCTATTGAGTAGGCCAGAACTGTGATGACAGTTCGGTCAAAAATCCAACTCGTAGGTGTTTCAACTCCAAAAGCTGATTGTCCAGAGAAAACAACCGTTTGAAAACCAGTGGCGCTTTAGAATTGAATTGAAACGTGACCACTATGGGTTTAAAAAATAGTGCAGTTTACGTGAGTTTTAGAAAAGAGGAGTGAGGCCTAAGGTTTTTAGTCCCGGCAAAAATAACGTTGAGAGATTGCTTTTCTCTTCTGTTTTGTGTTGAAGAGATACACTTTAGTTATGCAAAATACACTGGAGACAAAACACCTGTGTAACCAGAACGGAGATTAAGTTGAAGACCGGGGAACTGAATTAGTTCCCTTACAAAAAGTTGACGGTTGTTTCTTCAATAATGGAAAATACGTTCCAGTACTGGTCGAGCCGCTGATTTCCAATCAGTGACTAAAGCTTTGGACGAAGGGTCATACAAGGTGAAACATAAGTGTAACCAGTTGAAAAATTTAGATATTACTTTGTACTTAACTCTCCAGTTAAAAGAGCACTGTCACAAATCAAATTCCTATAACGCCCGAACCGGACTGCTCCTTTAATACCAAACCTACCTAACTACTTGATATATAGAATCCTCCACAACGAGGCTACAACATTTATAAACATCAGCAGAATGCATTATAAAAAGAGAGCACTGCGGGGGGTTAGAAGGACGCGCCCTAGCACCATAAAATGTTACACACAGGTTTCGCCTTGTGTAGGTAAATAGCTTAAACTGACTATTTGCACTGGTTCCAGCTCCAATCTTAGCTTTTACTTCTGGTGAAACATGAAATTGTACGAGTTACTAAATTGAGAGGTGGAGGTACTGGATGGAGTGGGGAAAACGCCATGTATGGGGTGGTGTTGTATAAGATTTTCAAAACTACCGTGTTTAATGCTACACTTCTGTCAATGAGTGCTTTACATAATTTGTAAACGTAAGAAATGAAAGGGTGGGTTGCGCCTGAATGATTTGTTTACACTGATTTTACAAGTGATTTATTAGGAAAGAGTTACTACGTAATTGACCGCGTTGCGGTGAAAACACATTTTAGTAGAGTTTACAAAACACATAAAAAAAGCTTGAGTTTTTAAAAAGTATTTTAAAAGATAATTTTAGAAATAATTTTGAGGTATAATTTAAAATAAAAATACGCTTTTTAAAAAGGCTTAATGTTTTTAAGCCAAAAACTTAATGAAGGTGTCTAAGCACCAGCCCGAAGGCTACGCACAGAGGATTTGCTGTGGCTTTTGAAAACAACATTTTAATTGACTTAAGAATTTGGGTTTGTTTTTGAAAGCAGTTATTAACACAAGTAGGGATTACTTATTGACAAGCAATCCCACCCATGAGGGTGGTTTCTCTCCTCCTAATTAAAATACAATTTTAGCCTATGTGGCTAACTACAACCAATTACCTATATGTGCAACTTCTTAATTAACACCTGTACAGAAGGATACAATTTTGGTTGCCATTCCGCCATAAAAAGTTCTTCTGGTCGCCTTAGTTCTAACTCAAGGAAATACCCCGGTCAGACAGGAGGTTATTTCCACTTAACAGTTTTCCCTACCTAGATTGATCGAAGTCAATTGCAGTAAAGCCGGCTGGTCTAAACTAATCATTTTTTTTTGTTTGTTTGTTTTTTTGTGGTGTGGGTTGTTTATTCGCTTCAGAAGGGGCGGAAAATAAAATACACAAACACAAACTATAGTTATCTTTTTTTTCCCTAAAGATAATGAATAAGAAGAAATAGAAAAAACAAATATGCCTAACTTACAGAAAATGAGTTATGGAGCGAAATGATTTAAAATGAACCATGATGTTTACACCTGTAATTTTCCGAAAAATGTGAAAAAGATAGAGACCAGACTCACACAATGAACGATAACCTATAAATCATAAACAATCAAATCAGTTTTACTAACAAAGGAATAGCTTACTTATCGTCCGTTATTAATCAAGCGTCCGGAATATGCAAATAAATAAATATATATATATATATAATAATAATATACTATAGATATGAAACCTTGTTACCCGAAAATCCCTATCCGGTGGTAGAGATGCGACCGTCCGTTATTAACAAGCGCCGAGCCAACAATATGGAACCTTGTTACCCGCCCACAGTGCGGAGTAATTTTACTGCTTAAAATGGTTAAATTTGACACGCGGGACGACCGGCGCAAACTACTGTAATTTGAATATGACATGATATGCATTTGAAAATTAAGCGGAATGACAATATAATGTTAGCGATTAATAATATAACTAACCTAATACTACCACACACTCTCCGCCACACCTCTCCGACCAGGCGGTAGCTGTCCCCAGCGAAGCAAAGCAAACCAACAAAGATAGATTAGTGGCGAGGAGTGGGGGCACCTGACCCTACGGCCAACCCTCGATAATTAACAAGGTCTCAGCAGTTAGCGACTGAACACCTGACCCAAATTCTTGCCTCCATAAACACACAAAATTCATTGAACAGACAAGATTAATACATATAATACAAAACAAACAATTGAGCAAATATTTTGAAGACAAGTAAGTAAAGCACAAAAATTACACAAAAAACACAACAAAAAGACCAGTAAAAATCGGTAATATCATCGGTAATAGCAGTAGGAATTGACGAAGAAAAGAGAGTCTGTATCACTTGAAAACATAGATTCTTAGAAATAACAAAATGAAAATTGTTTGTGAGCAGTAGAAGTCAGCATATACAGATGACGAATAATAAGCAAAATTGTTTGTGATAATCCTGCAATTATTTAGCATCAGCTGTAGGAGGCTCGCCGTCATCACTTTCTGCGCTACTGTTTAGGGACCCGGAGTTGCTGTGTGAGCTAGAGCCTCTTCCAAAATGTTCTCCATCTCTTCTACCGTGGGTAGGAGAGGGTCTGTGCTTTGTTGAATTAGTGGTATTCGAACCGAGAAGACCAATGCACTGCTAAGACCGACTCGATAGCAGTGTTTGAAATCAAAAAAAAAACGCGAGTTGATGTGGGATTCGCTAAATTACAAGTAGAATAAATAATTATTCCCTGATTCCCTTCGCTACTTACTCATACCAATAAGAATTGAAAAACTAATATTAATAGGTAAACACTGTACAAAAACTTGTAAAGACACACGTATATACAGTGTGAGTAAGAAAGACACAAAAATAGAAAGGAAATATGACATTTGAATGACTACAATAAACACTAAACAATTAAAAAAAGAGGAGCATTTTTTTAAAAATACACCTATTTAAAGGAATACTATACAAAATAACTAAGCAGGGAAACAAATAGTTGCAGAGTAACGTCAATTACGCTAATATACTTGTACTGGTATATATTTTATATCTTGTATTTATACAATGACTAATAATAACTAGGCCATAGGAACAAACATTACAAAACGATGGCCCTAACAAACGAGAAGGTTCATACTATGCGAGTACGTTACGCTGTTGTGTAGGTTAGCACTTCAACAAAAATAACAGAAGAAACCAAATAACCTAATAACCTAAAGATCCGTGTGTATGGAATTTTGTTCCGTAACGTACTTAATTCATAAATCATACAATATTTATACTGTTTTATTATACCGCGATTTCATGTGGTTGGCCAAACCACTCTAGCATGCTTTTTAGTAAGTTATATTAAACAAGTTTTTATTTGTTTTGACGGTATTAACTTTCTAAATCTCATATCATTTCAACATTTATACCGTTCTTATATTTATACCATTTTTATACACGCGTTTAAAAAACGTTTTCTGAAGGCCTACAGTTGTATTCCTTTAAAAAGGGCTGATCAGACCCAGGAATATTCTTACTCAATAAATTTTACCGTTTACTTCTTCCATCCTTGACTTCCTGTGTTCTCATAACAACATCGGCGGATTAGGCGGTTATAGACTTCTACTTCTGTGCTTTATATTTTTTATAAGTATATAATATTATGTTGCATGTATGCTGTATAATTGTGGACATGTTTTACTAAGTAATTAGAAAAATATGCATATGACAACAGCAAAGGAATCCACCTTGTCGCATCCAATCCTTTAAGTTACACATTCATGATGGTAAGTGGCTAAGGTTGTTTGTCAGGTTTAGGCCTTGCCTTTGGAAATTTGAGCGGTGCTACTATTTTACGGGCTCAGTGCTCAGCACGTCTATAGCCAGCTTTGCAGCGATTGGCGAGAGGTTTACAGCGACATTGGTTGGACCTTTCTGCATTAGACATACCATTAGGTTTTTCCAATTGTATACAATCCGGTGTTTTTGAATTTTCTTTCAAATCAAATTTGTATCCAGGATTCTGTATTTTAAGTTCCATTTTTCTGTCTACACCATTGTTATCGCTGTTTTCAAGGTAATCGAATTTGCATTTTGGTTCAAGATGTGTGTTGGCGATGAAGTTCAAAAAGTCGCAAAATGTTATTGGTTTTGTCTGCAGTTTGCATGCACATGGGGTTGTACGCGTCATTCTGGTTTAGTAATGTCGACTCAAGGGGTATAGGGTTTAAGTCGTTGGAAATTAACCCATTTCTACTTTGTGTTTAGCGTCAAATAGAAGCGTGAGTTTTGCAATACCTTTTGCTTTGTCAATATCCAGGACTTTGTATGGTCCCGTCCATCGACTAACAAATTTAGCGCATTCAGTAGGTTTAATAGCTGGGCTAAATTTAAGGATGAGGCTATCAATAGAGATAGGTTTGGTGTGCGCTCTTTTATTCATAGTTACGCTTTTGACGTTCCTGTGCTTTGGGCAAAACTTGTTTTACTAAGTCACAAGCTTCAGTCATAACCACTGGAGCATGGTCAAGATAGTTATCCTCATAATTAACGTATAGTGAACGCACCAACTCATACTTCACATCAATGGGTACCCGCATATCACGACCGAACATCAGATAAAAAGGACTTTCCCAAATAGATTCTTGTGGTGATCGATTGTAAGCACTCATTACAAACGGTAACGCAAAGTCCCAATCATCATGATGCTCGTTGACATAGGTTGTAAGCATTGCTGTCAGTGTACGATTGAATCGTTCAGTAAGCCCATTTGTTTGTGGGTGGTATGCAGTTGTAAAAATTTTCTTTGTGTTGATAATATCACACAACTGAGCCAGTAGCTGACTTTGAAAATTAGTACCTTGGTCGGTAAGAATCTCCAAAGGACAACCGTGGACAGTTATAACCTTTTCCAAAACAACATGCACTATTGTTTCAGCCTTTTGGTCCAGTAGTGCAAAACACATGGCGTAGCCTGTTAAATATTTAGTGACCACTAAAATATATTTATTTCCTCTTTCAGTTTCTGTTAAAGGTCCTAGGATATCCATAGCGATACGATCAAAAATGTTACCAACAGTGATCGGCATCATTTCAGGTTGAGGTGCCTGGGTATCTGACTTGCGTTTCTGACAAATTTCGCAAGATTGGACGTATTGTTTGACATCGTCGCTTATTTTTGGCCAGAAAAATCTTATGAGCAGATTGGCTAACGTTCAATGCGTACCTTGATGAGCTGATAAAATATCGTTGTGAGCGGAGCGTAAAGCTTCAGTTCAACGTTGATCCTGAGGTAAGATGACTTGACCTACAAACTGTGGACTACAACGACGTTTTTGACCTAATCAATGCATAAGGACCCCGTCCTGTAGGAAATAATTTTTAGACCAGTGGAGAATTTTCCTTTGATTCATTTTTGATTTGGGGAGTGTCTAAAGATTTAGGTATTTATAAATGTCCTGAAATTGAGGATCAGACTGTTGTTCCTTAAAAAGCAACAAAGTATCATTATTAGAATTGGTAATGGCAAGAACAAAAGGAAGTGAATCCAGCCCATCTGCATTATTGTCAGAAACTCTGACAATGATTGGGTTGTTGATACACGGCGAACCAGTAGAAACAGATGTAGATCCTACCACAATGTCATTAACGCATACAATTGGTTTTTGAGCTATGGTTTGATTACCTTTGTTCTGGAAAAGAGGTTCCAGGTCAGCTTCTGCATCATCCAGAGGAGGTATCCGAGATAACGCATCAGCATTCCCATTACTCTTTCCAGTTTTATACTCAATTTTGTCTAAATTGTATTCCGTAAGTTGATATGCCCATTGTTTCAGACGTTCCAAAGTACACCTACCCAATGTGAAAATATATTTTAACGGGCGTGGTCAGTAGTTATTGTAAACTGATATCCCCACAAATAGGGTGTAAAATGCTTAACTGCCCATACAATAGCTAACGCTTCGCGTTTGATTGTAGCATAGTTGCTCTCTGCAGAGCTAAAGTTCCGGCTAGCGTATGCAATTGGACGTTCATTGTCTTTTAACACCTGCGAGAGTACTGCACAGATGCCTGTATTAGAAGCATCAGTGGCCAATAGAAAGGGTCGTGAAGAATCTGGGAAGGCTAGGATATCAGTGGAACAAAGCTTTTCCTTGAGCACTTCGAATGCTTTTTGGCATTCTTGGTGTCCAATAAAATCGCTTCTTTTTACCCATAAGAGCATATAAAGGACTAGCTTTTTGAGCAAAGGTTTTAATACAGCGACCATAGAACGTCAACTTCATGACAAAGCAAAAAAGTCCTGTCTGTGTCATATGGTCCTGAAGAAAAGACATTGCTATTAAGTTGAAGGACTTGTGCTAATTCAAATTTCTGAGCTTCTGTGAGTTCACTTTTCTCAAAATTAACTTCATTTACAGGATCAAAATCCCAAGGTTGGTCATGCTTCAATGACGACTGTGCAGAAAACAGAAGGATATCGGGATTAGGATGATCTTCGGGTCATATTAGAACATCAGAAATGAGTTTAGAATTCATTACATTTGCTTCAGTAATACGAGTATTTTTATGCAGTGTGATTGGCAAAAAAGTTGGATTAAGTAACCGAAAACCATCACGGTTTTTGGTCATAATCCTTGCAACTAGTAACCCTGTCCTTAAGAAAGACGGCAAGGCTGAATCGATTAAGAGATTCACATAATTTGGCATTGACGCATTTACTTTTGCCCATAACAATTTCTCATGCTGTGCAGGAATAAGGGCGGTATCGAGGGCGATAATAGAGATATTAGTTGTCGGATATACCAAGGTTGGATCCATGGATAATTCAACTCCATTAGAGAGTGCTACAACATCTCATTGAAAGTCAAAGATAACATGGCCCATTTGTCAAAAAACAGACGTACCAAGCAAAAATGGGACTGGGCTAGCAGGTTGAATATAGAGTGTCTCATATAGACGTACTCAACCAATTTGTAACTGAACTTTTCCTGCAGCTACTAGCTTAACAGTGCCCGATAATGTAGTGGCTGTGGCATTACAATGTAAAAATTGCACAGTAGAAGACAACATTACTGGGACATTTTTGTCACAAATGGAAAGACATGCTCTGGTGTCAAATAAGGCCCTTATGTGGTATCCTTCAACACCGACTGTGGCCAAACATTTATAATGCTTACCAGCCCACAACACCAAAGGTTAAGTTTCCAACACGGAAACAGATGTCTGTGTGGGGTCGCAAAAATTAATACCAATCGGATGGTGAGGTTCACAGACAAAAATATGATCTTCCTCTAGCGGACGCCCTAACTCCATATTAGTTTTATCCACGGACTGGGGTAAGTCTTTGGAAACCCTATGCAGATCGTATATGTAAAATTTAGGTTCATTATTGGCACTCTGGGACATATTAGAGACGCTTTGCGAAATAGAAACTTGGGACTGCAAGTGGGAAGTGGCCTCGACATGTAAGGGAGAAAAAAAGACAGAAGGTTTAACGACTAGTTCATCCTCCCAGATTAGGATGTTGTCGCCGGGTGAGGAGACCTCCGCTAAAGGCATCACTTCTCCCCAGGCCATTGACCCAGTTTGGTCCATGCCTCACGAAGATTCCCGCTGTGTCTGCTTTGTCTTGTTGGACAGCGTCTGTCAAATTGTTCATGAAATTAAGGTTCAGTTCTATATCTTCATCCGCAGAAGGGTGCAATTGTAAACAATTATTGAAAGCCTCAATGGAACCTGTCGAAATACTGGAATTACCAGTGGGAGGGGTGGGGAGAGGAAAAATTTTTTAACCCAAAGTTCCCCCTATTACTTCCCCCAGCTCTGCACCGCCGACGACCTCAGTTGGTGCACTTCCCTCTTGCCTACCCTTTTGCCGTTTGTTTGCTGTGGACGTCATACTCGGATATTGAATACGTGCGGATTGGTTGCAACGATGTCTTAATAATCACATGTAGATTGTATCGGTTCATCTACCCAACTCGGTCCAAGAATTTTTTGTACATTGGGTGGTTTCTCTCTGTAAGCGTTTATGGGAGGCGCTTCTCCCCAGATTAAAGAGAAACCATAACGATCTCTCTCATCCAAATGAAAAGCAGGTCCCACAGACTGGATCGCAGGAGGAATCTAACAAGGAAAAGGGTCTACCGCAACAGTGGCGATGCTTGGACCCATTACTGGACTACTCATTACCCATTGCTGTATTACTGGACGGTACAAGAGCCGCCATTTGATTAGAAGGACTTTGCTGGGTATTATGACTGTAAATACCGTTTCCGATGTTTGGTTGTGGAACATGAGGCATATAACCACCATGTGAGAAGTTATTAAAATTTTGACGAGAATAACTACCTTGTTGAGGATTCACGTGCTGAGGATAATTATCTTGGTTTTGTGCATAATCAGAGGAAAACTATGTTAAGTAGGATAATTTTGTTGTCGTACGTTATTAAACCCATTGTTATAATTATTACTATTATACGCATTGTTTCTACCTTAACTAGAATAATTAAACCTATTATTTGGATTGCAATTAAATGACATTTGACCTCTGCGAGAATTACCCCAATTATTTCCCCAACAAAAACGACTGAAATGTTCAATACATTGGCAATAATCACAAATAGGCTGGCCGTCAGGCGCCCATTGTCTATTACCAAACGCACCAGAAGAATTAGCCCCATTTTGATTGTTGACCCATTGTTGTGAAAAACTCGTAGGAGGATTTAGCGCATTTTGATTCCTCGGATTAGCGGTATTACAAACGTTTGAACCAAGTGCACCACGCATATTCCTTCTGCCACGGTTGGAGAGACCTCCCCCACAACGTGGAGAAGAAGTAGGGGGTACAGAGAATGCGATGAGAGACTTTTTATTTTGATCAGCTTTTAACAGATCCTTGGCCTTGCTTGCTTTGCGGACAGCTTTAACATATTCCTGTGGATGATCAATCAACCAGGCTAAGTTCACACTTGATTGTGTCCTTAAGAACGTTCCAGAAATATTGTACACGGTTTTCTGCTCTTTGTTCCGAGGAATAACTTTCAGCAGGATAAGCGGCATTAATTAAATTGCAAATTTGAGACGCGAATTGCTCAACTGACTCGTTTTCAGCCTGGACTCTGGTAGGCAACTGATCTGCGACTGACCCCGTCATGTCGTCAAAATTTTCTTGGAGGTGCTCAAGAAGTAGGCTGTAGTCTTCCAGGATATGAAATTCTAAGTCGTCATAAATCTGCTTAGCTAAGCCTTCTAAAGCACGTCCTATGTAAAGTGTCCTGTTGTCCGAAGCGACTTCACCTCCTTCCATAATGGCATGGAATTCCCTTAACCAAGCACCAAAGGCAATAGTGTTCTTTTTCCCACTGAATTTTTTAAGGGAAGGCAGGAATATTTTCGCAAAATCATATTTCATATAACAAACCTTCCGTCCTTGTAAAAAAGGGTGGTCCGGCATCTTTGGATCACAGGTGTCAAACTGGTTATTATCTTTCTGAGGGTTTATTAACATTTCGTTCAGAGCCCCCTCAGAAAGAAAGGTTTGGGGGGGAGGGGGGGGTTGAGAGTAGCATCAGGTTGAAGAGGGGCGGACGCATAACCCCACTCACCACTCCTCATCCCCTCAGCAACTTGGTGAGTTTACTCAACCTTTGCTAAACAGTTTTGGGTCTCTGAAAACATACTTAAGCAATTTCCAACTTGTGTAGCTAATTGTAAAATTTGCTGTCCAATGTTTGAGGGTGTGGGATTAGATTGAGGATTCCCCCTTCCACAGGATGACCTCACTTCCCCCATCTGACTAGGAGGTGGGACACTATTTACCGACCCCTCTAAGCTTGAAAGCTGCTCATCGAAATGTGATTTGCGCGATTTTACACGTTTATTCAATTTATTTGGCCCATCATTTTCACGGGGCGTACGGCTTGCCAATAAGACCTCGCCTTCTACTTCTTTTATATGAGGATTTTCCCTCGAATTACCCGTTGCATTTACACCCACGAGGCCTCTACGAGAGTCGAATTGCCCCACTCCACCAGTTACCCCAGCACCCAACCGACCTTTCTTGACAGTAGTTTCCCGAGTTTGCTGTCGACGCTTTGCTTGTTACCCTCGCTCTTTGGCTTTGTCCGCGTCCTGATTGCGTCTTGCGTCCTGACTGCGCTAGTACTCAGAAAATCAAAAATTGGTATATTTGCTGGCACACCTGAAACATTTTGATATGCATCCTCCCTACCTGCTGACTTTGCAAGCCCCAGATCACCCACCGAACCTCGTGTTTTGGAGACACCTGTGTTAGAGTCCTGTAATTGAGGTGGTCATGTCCTTTGTACGCTAGTGTAAAAAAAATAAGTACTAGTGTAGTTCCTGCCTCAAATAATGGTTCTAGGTGGGGGACTACCTCGGATAACAATATACACAATATTACACACAACAATACCATATATGCAGGAACTACCTTACGTCAGCAACAACTCAGAATTTAGCATCAAAAAACGTATTCTAACAGAATAAAAACACCACAACAAAGAATCACAGTGGTAAATGAAAATACCAAAATTTAGGAGTTATCGGCTCCAGTATGTAACAGGTAGACAGGGTTATGCTGGTCTTTGGAGTTCTGTCACCCATCACACAAGGTGTTTTCTATTCTGCAGTGAGAAGATCACTTCCAAGCAAATAGTTAGCTTAATATCCGCCTATTGCGGTTAAGAAATGGCATGTATACGTCAAGATATCTGTGTAATTAATGCTATGAAGGGAGCACTGGGATATTGTCCCAGTTTCAAAAATTAAGTAAATATGAGTACAAATTTTTCTGCAGACGACGTTGGGTTCAAAATCAAAGAGAATACGGGAGATTAGTTCAGATAGCTTATCTAAATCCCGTAAAGCATTACCGTGTTGGGTATGAAAAAGAATTTGTGGACTGTTTAGTTCAGTCCATCAAAAATTACAAGAACGCGTTTTAACAAATTTCCGGAGTGGAACTGAGGTTCTGCAAAATTCTGACGGGGCACAGAGTAAGTAAGATTAAGTAGTGTTATTTTAGCGGTGTAACATTAATTCGACGGGTGAGATTTGATAAGGTTTTAGGAACTGTCAAAGACAGTCCCGACGAAAAATTTGAGAAAATGACAAAAAACTGTATTAGGTCGTTCAGATTTTGTCGTTTCCAAGGTGCTGAGTTGAACGCCTAATTAGCTTTATCGTCACTCTGAAACATTAACTACTCAAGCGCAAAAATATCTATTGAGTAGGTCAGAACTGTGATGACAGTTCGGTCAAAAATCCAAATCGTAGGTGTTTCAACTCCAAAATCTGATTGTCTAGAGAAAACAACCGTTTGAAAACCAGTGGCGCTTTAGAATTGAATTGAACGTGACCACTATTGGTTTAAAAAATAGTGCAGTTTATGTAAATTTTAGAAAAGAAGAGTGAGGCCTAAGGTTTTTAGTCCTGGCAAAAATAACATTGAGAGATTGCTTTTCTGTTTTGTGTTGAAGAGATACCCTTTAGTTATGCAAAATACACTGGAGACAAAACACTTGTGTAACTGGAATGGAGGTTAAGTTGAAGACCAGGGAACCGAATTGGTTCCCTTACAAAAAGTTGACGGTTGTTGCTTCAATAATCAAAAATAGGTTCCAGTACTGGCCGAGCCGCTGATTTCCAATCAGTGACTAAAGCTTTGGATGAAGAGTCATACAAGGTGAAACATAAGTGTAACCAGTTGAAAAATTTAGAGATTACTTTGTACTTAACTCTCCAGTTAAGCACTGCAAAAAAAGTTACACACAGGTTTCGCCTTGTGTAGTTAAATAGCTTAAACTGACTATTTGCACTGGTTCCAGTTGCTATCTTAGCTTTTACTTCCGTTAAAACACAAAATTGTACAAGTTACTAAATTGAAGGGCGGAAGTACTGGATAGAGTGGGGAAAACGCGTGTATGGGGTTGGTGTCGTATAGGATTTTCAATGCTACGGTGTTTAATGCTACACTCATGTCAATAAGTGATTTACACAAACGTAAGAAATGAAAGGGCTAAATGATTTGTTTACACTGATTTTACAAGTGATTTATTACAAAAGAGTTACTAGGGTAAAATTGACCGCGTTGCGGTGAAAACACGTTTTAGTAGAGTTTACAAAACACATAAAAAAAAGCTTGAGTAATTTAGTATTTAAAAATTATTTTAAAAGATAATTTTAGAAATAATTTTAAGGTACGATTTAAAAGAAAGATACGCTTTTTAAAAAGGCTTAATGTTTTTAAGCCAAAAACTTAATGAAGGTGCCTAAGCACCAGCCCAAAGGCTACGCACGGAGGACTTGCTGTGGCTTTTGAAAACAACATTTTAAATGACTTAAGAATTTGGGTTTGTTTTTGAAAGCAGTTATTAACACAAGTATTATTTTTCGTCGGGATTACTTATTGACAAGTAACCCCGTGAGGGTGGTTTCTCACCTCCTAATTAAAACACAATTTTAGCTTATGTGGCTAACTACAACCAATTTACCTATACATGCAACTTCTTAATTAATACCTGTACAAAAAGGTGCAATTCGGTTGCCATTCCGCCATAAAAAGTTCTTCTGGTTGCCTTAGTTCTAACTCAAGAAAATACCCTGGTCGGACACCAGGTTATTTCCACTTAACAGTTTTCCCTACCTAGATTGACCGGTCAATTGAAGTAAAGCCGGCTGGTCTAAACTAATCATAAAATAAAACTATAGTTATATAAAAACTGCCTAACTTAATTCTGCCGACTTAAAGGTCCTATCCGGTCCTATTCGGTGGTAGAGATGCGACCGTCCGTTATTAAAAAGCACCAACCCAACAATACGGAACCTTGTTACCCGCCCACAGTGCGGAGTAAATTTAATGTATGAAATGGTTAAATTTGACACGCGCGGCGACCGGCGCAAACTACTTTAATTTGAATATGACATGATACGCATTTGAAAATTAAGCGGAATGACAATATAATGTTAGCGATTACTAATATAACTAACCTAATACTACCACACACTCTCCGCCACAAAAGTAAGACCTATTTTTTAAGAAGAGAGACATACGCCCCCCACCCCCCCCCACCCCCGACGACCCACCCCCCACCCCGCCCCCAAAACCCAAAAAAAAAAAAGACCCCCCCCAACCAAAATATAAGTAAGAGTAAAAAAAATATAATAAAGGTTATTTTGAAACGGATCAAAACATCAATTTTTTGAGCTTCAGAGCTCCGTTTTAATGTGTTTTGCTAATTGTATGTATAAATTTTCATTTTAAGAAGTGCTTTGATGTAAATAAATTGTGTCTAACGTCAACGTGTTAGCGGCTTAAAAACTATCTTTTGCCACACATTTTAAAACAAGCCCAAAGGAGCCTACTCGTTAAAATTACTTAAATCTTACTAAATTAATCTTATTTATTTGCAGGAAAAAAATCCCAGTAAGAGTGAAAGTAAAAGTAATTGAAATTTTAACAGTCGAATAATAGTAAAAGTAAAAGCAAGTGAAACTTTAGAGTCGAGTAAAAGTAAAAGTAAGCCGAAATCCGTTACTTTTATTAGGTTAAGTAAAAGTAAAAGTAATTTACAACGCTATTACAATTTTGTTGCAGCTATTAAAAACTTGTTTTGTAAAAACCAACAAGTTATTTCTGGGTTGATTTTTCGAGAAACTCAAAATATGGTTTTTTCTTTTTCATTATTTGTAGTAGGTTGGAAACAAAAAAAGTAATGCATTTAAAGCAACTACAAATTTTTTGATTAAGTAAGAACACTTTGATTTTTTGCTATTTACCGAATTTTTTTCTGCGGTATTTAAAAATATTTTGTGTTTTGTGCTTAGAAAGTTCTTAATTTAACGAATGTTAGAAGGTCTTTTTAGTGAGTAGTCACACCATTTGAGCGTTAAAAAAGCATATTTTGTCAACAGAAGAGCCGACTTATACAATAACTATATCATTACATAGTGTAGTAATTTTTCTAGAAGTCCCAGCCACAGAGTTATGACCGAGCTCCGGAGCCCATGAATCCGATTTTGAGCTAATTTTAAGAGTAAAAATAATTTTTTAATATTAATGAAATAGAAAAAATACAAATTTTAATGATATACTATGAAAGAACGAAATTCTTTCTTAGAAAAACAGGCATTAATTTTCAGTTAGTCATATACAAAAAACAGATGAACTTAATTAATATATTGCAAAAATTTTGCGAGTTTTTTAAGGTAATACCGAGCAAAGCTTTACAAAACAGAAAAAAAACGCAGGGGTAAAGTTATCGTGACACTTTTATATCTCTCTGGTATTAGGTTATATCCAAAGACAGTCGACAGCTGGAAAAAAAATTGGACGAGGATTTATTGGAACCATTAGCCTAAATTAGGTGAAAGCATTCAAGTATGTATAAATTTTGTATAAATTTATGTATAAACGGGAATAAAAATAATTTTTATTATTTGTTAAAACTTTTAAATATGAAATTTAATGTGAAACAAAACCATCGTATTTATTTATTCTCGGTAAAAAAAGCTGGTCACCAAAAAAATGCAAAACTTTTGCAGAACAAAAAGCTATATTTTAATGCTACTGTTTTATACTAAATAGTATCTCTTGTGTTTTTCTCTCTTTGCAAATACAGATTTATATTGATTGTTAAAGTATTAAAATATTCATTTATCAAAATAACATTATTATAAACCTGGTGAATTGCCAGTGTTCAAAGTCGGATTCCAAGGGATGGTTTTTTTGGAGTTTTCTTTGTTTAGGTCCAGGAAATAGGCCCAGTCTGCTAAGTTTTTACTACCAGGAACAATAGCTTTAGCGCCTAAAATTAAAAAAAAATATATGTTAATTGGAATGCAGATTGATATTTAATATACTCTGTACCAAAATCCGTACACTGGTGAAACAACTCAAATTTTAAGTGTTTATATCTGGCTCAGCGAACGCACTAATTATAGAAAAAAACTTGTGCGGCTAAAGTAATAATTCTCGGCAATGCACACCCCTAATTAGAGATCGACTGGGACTACAACCCTGGCTTCGGTTTGCCGCGGCACTTTTTTTCACCCCGGCACGGTCCCGGTTTCAGTCCCGGCAATTTAGCTGCAAAATAAGCCGGAGCAAACCGGGGTAAGGATCTCTAAGAATGCTAAATTTAAAGCGCTTCTTAACATTTTTGACAGTGCACAGGGCTAATTCAGAGCTAATTTAATCGTTTTAATCCGTTCCCGTGATTGTCTTTTTCTCAGTTACAACCGTGAAACCTTCGTATGACCTAGGCTATACTTAGATCATACATAATTTTTGTGCGTGATTAGTGTCCAAAGAGCGAGCGAATTGAAATGATTGAAGCTGTACGGTTGCAATATGCAATTTTCTCAACGGATACAGTGTATTACGTAGGATATTTCATATTGCATAACATCTGCATATTGCTACCGTGCAACTGTAACCATTTTCATTTGCTCGCTCACTGAATACGAATCACGCACAAAAAATTTTGTATGACCTAAGTACAACCTAGGTGATACATAGAGTTTACCGCTGTAAGCTTTACGTACGACATTGGCCATACAAACATAGCCAGCACCGTGAGAAGAAGGTTTCACCTTTGTCGAAAGGTTTAATGGTTGTAACAGGGAGAAGACCATAACAAGAACGGGTTACTAGGAGAATATTTACTATAATTCTGTATTAAGATTTTATAAAGATTCTTTGTTTCATTAAGATTTCTTATTTTAATTGTTTCTTGATTATTTAAAATTATTTGTAAATTTTATTTACAAGATGAGGGTTTGACAATAGATACCTATTCATAAGACTATCAGAGTTGGTATAATATCATTGCTTATATCAAAAATATATAACCCAAGAGAATTCTCAGCTGTAAATGTTTTACCTAAATTTAACAAGAAATGTGGCACATGTGACTTTTCACGCGCAAACTACTTTCTGTACATTCAATAAAAATTTTCTCGTGCATCGATATTTCAGACACCAAAATTTTTTTTCTGCCAATTTTACAAAATCACTGCGTACCAAAAACTGGTGGAAATGGTAATGGTTGCTATTAAAGTCGCTCACATGTGAGTTTTTCTATGAAAATTTTATTGTACAACTGGACCGAACCTTGAACTTCGAATTTTATTATAAATTTTTGCTTTTGTTTTTATGTGATATTGAAACTGTTTTAAAATTTAGTGATGTTAAAACTTTTTTTAAATAACTAAAAAGTCAAGTTGATGTATTGTTTTTATTTTAGCATTTTTTTAGTTTATTGCTAAAACTACAGGCTCCCTATCATAAGAGTACGGCACGAAACAGTACCACATAATAGTCCCGGGTTTCGCAAAAAAGTACGCACGAAACAGTACTGGAACAAAAGAGTACGGCACAAAAGAGTACGGACGCAAAGGAGTACTGTGATATTGCGTGCAGAAACTAGCTGATTTTAGTGATTCAAATAAAAATTTGCATATTTAAGAAATCAATTTACGCATATTAAAGTATAATTTTTGGGCCGTGGTAGTGTTGGCAAGTATTTTTGTTCCATTCTTTTTTCTGTCGCGTTTAGGTTATTAGAAGTAAGCACACAAACGGTGTATAAAAATTATCGTGTAGTAAAAGATGGGCATTGCGGATTTACTTTGAATAAAAAAAATAACCTTTTTTATTTTAATCGTATGTTCTTAATGCTAATAAATCACGTTTTGACTTTTGCTAAAAAAAATTAATCGATTGAAATAATAATACATTTTTTTAAAATAACAATCCAGAGTTTTTTGTTTTTTTAACTAAATCAAAGTTGTTAATTATGTTATGTGTGCTAGTAAGTTATCATGCTCCGAAAAAACGATTATTAAAACAAAAAAGTCAGAATCTGCGCTTATTATTTTATCCTCCAATTTATTTAATTTTAAAAAGTTTATGTTTTTAGCCATTTTTTTACAATTATTTTTTTGTATTTATCATTGTTTGGAAAATTTGAGTCCGCAAAAAATAAGAAAAATTAAAATATTACTCTTTAATTATATGCTAAATTATTTTGAAAATAAACTGGCGCCCCGTGTGTTTATGAAGATTCTGCAAGGCTCCAAAAACTGGCGTTCCGGAGCTCTACAGGGAACATGTTTATTTGTTATAGGCCCAAATAAATCATGTATTCTACCCTAATTAAAAAATATAATCAGTTGTGAAGTTAAACATACTTCTCTGTATAACATACTAGCCTTGAAAAATGCTCTAAGAATAGAGCAGGAAAAAGGGGCGATTTTTCCCCGGGCGTATGTTTAGACAGAAAAGATGTAGACTAGTCTGAGATGGACATTATGTGGACTATAGGAAATTTGCATTTGGTTTGGCCAGCTGCTCACTAAATAAAAATTTCTACGATATGATAATGATTTGTTTATACATTGATCTAATCACACAGCACTGTTGCATTTTTTTTTAGTTTGATGAAATGTCAATTGAAAAAATCATACTCACAGCAATCTTTGACAAGCGCGAAATCGCCACTTTTTCAATTAGAAGGTTATATTTGTATGTTAAGAAACAACTATAAATTTGAAAAAGTGGCGATTTCGCGCTTGTCAAAGATTGCTGTGAGTATGATTTTTTCAATTGACATTTCATAAAACTAAAAAAAAATGCAAAAGTGCTGTGTGATTCTAAGATCAATGTATAAACAAATACCCCCCCCCCCCCCCATTATCATATCGTAGAAATTTTTATTTAGTGAGCAGCTGGCCAAACCAAATGCAAATTTCCTATAGTCCACATAATGTCCATCTCAGACTAGTCTACATCTTTTCTGTCTAAACATACGCCCGGGGAAAAATCGCCCCTTTTTCCTGCTCTATTCTTAGAGCATTTTTCAAGGCTAGTCTACCACTTTTTTGAATTAAATTAAAAAATAGCCTAATAAACTATAGTTTTAGCTGCGCAATGACATATGTTTATAATCATTCCGTTGCCGAGATAAAATAAAAAAATAATAAGAAGAAGATGAATTTAAATTACAAAATTAACCCACGTTGTTTAATTATAGTTAGTGCGGTGCAGATGCGCTCCAGACAAAGTTTACCTACGTTCTCTAAATATAGTTGGCGCGATGCCGTGCGCCAATGATTGCAATTATAATTTTTAAAGTAAAAATAATAATAATAATAATAAGATGATGAACATGAATAACAAAATTTACTCACGTTGTCTAAGTATAGTTGGCGCGGTGCCGTGGGTTAAATTGCAGTTGGCACCCCGCACCACCGATGATTAGCGGCGCGTGGCGCTCCCGCGCCACCGACGCTTATTATTATTTTTTAATAAATAAAACTTTGAATTAATTTTGTCATCAGTAATGCAAGAATTAAAAAAAAGTACTCTGTTGTTTTTGCCGTTTTCCGCGCGGTTGAAGCAGATGGCGCTGAGAACTGGCGCCGTTTCTGCCACCAATTAAAACCGGTCTGCTATTTTTGTGCGGTTTTTATGAGGGGATGTTGGTTGTCTGCTCTGTACAATCCTTATTGTTGCCAAAAGGCTGTTATTGTGCGGTTGGGAGTTTTTATTTGTCTAATTTTCAATTTTTTATTTTGATCAATAAATCGATAACAAGGACCTAAATGAAAAAAGTGCTTCCTAAGAAAGTTGCGTAATTCCTTCTTCTTTCTAATGAGCCCATGTTTATTTTTGATCAATCAGTAACGAATGAGGAATATCGTTTTTAAGAATGGAGCGTTGGAATAATAATAAGAAGAAGAAGAAGAAGAAGAAGAAGAAGAAGAAGAAGAAGAAGAAGAAGGTTCTGAATTTCAAAATTTACCCACGTTCTCTAATTATGGTTGGCGCGGCGCCACGGGGCTAAATCGCCCCGTGGCGCTCCCGCGCCACCCATGATGTTGGTTTTATGATGCATACAAAACAAATGAGAAAGTTACAGTTTTAAATTTTGCAATAGGTTTTAAAACTGATTTTTATTAAATATTTATTTTTTGCTTAATAAAACTGTTTTTGCTTTTTGGAATTTCTGTCAAAACTGTTTTTAAATTAATTTTTCACTAAATTTCTAAAAACTTTATAAAAATATTCCTAAAAGAGAAAATAACTTAAAACATTTTTCAAGTTAAATATGTTTCAAATCGTTCATTTAAGCACAAAAAGCCTTGAAGGAACATGAGCCAACTGCAGATAGTAGGAAGGAACATTAGTAATGAAGCGTAATTTGTTGTCTACGATTTTTTAAATTTCTTTTTTTAAATAACTTAGTTTTTACAAAACAGAAAAAACCACGGCTTAGCTACTAGTAAATTTTAAAAATGTAAAAAAATTTAAAAATAAAAAAAAGTTTTAAAACGTACCTGCGGTAGGCACGGTCACAACTATATTTACTCAAATTAAACAGCTCAAGAGGCTTAAAGTGGCGCTAACACTCACTATGTAGTTACATGAACAAAGAACTTTATTAAATGTTAAAAAAATAGAAGAGTTTGCTGTATAAAACGCTGCTCATTAATTTTTATCGTAATAAAGTTAAGCAGCTGTTAGTAGTAATAGTTTTAACATTAAGTGATTTTTTCAGTACTCTTTTGTGCCAGTACTGTTTTGAGTCAAAAGCAAAACGTGAATATCTTACTCTTTTTTGCCAGTACTCCTTCGTGCCAGTACTCTTTTGCGTCAGAGTCGCGTGGTGTAGCAAACGCAATTCACACAGGACTCTTATGTGCCGTACTGTTTTTTGACGGTACTGTTCTGTGGCGTACTATTTCGTGCGTACTCTTTTGCGAAACCCGGGACTATTTTGTGGTACTGTTTCGTGCCGTACTCTTATGCGTTGGCCCCAAAACTACACTATTATTTATAAATTTTTGGCCAGGGTCCATTCGGACTGGGTCGCCTGTTTTGGCTGGAAAACCCTGCGGAGTCAGTCCTGTTTTTAAGCTAATCCAATATTTTTCTACCGCCCAAAAGGCACCCAATGTGAATTTTTTAAACAAAAAATTATTATGAACTGTGTGTATTTAATTTTAAAAAAAGTTTTCAAATAAAATTTGTTTAAAAAATCAATTAATTTGATACGTGTCGAAAATTAACGATATTAAATATTGGACTCAGTCCAAAAAGTGTGCCCGGTCCTTGTATTTAAAAAAAAGTATTTCTGCCAAAAGTGATGGACCCAGTTCGCTTGGACCCGGTTCAAAATTTTCACAACAGAACTTTAATGACCTTCAAAATGTCATATAGTATTTGTGATAACGTCATACATGTTTTGTTTTGTAGGAATGGTTATGGGAGGAGCGGTTTTAGCCAATTGTCGCATAGGAAAACTTGAGTTCCAATGAATAAGAGATCTCCATTTTTTTCCTAAGCGCTAATTGGCTAAAAGTGATTCTATAATGTCATAACTCTGCAAAGATATTTAACACTAAACAACTTCCGTTTTGACCGTCGTGTTGTGAATACCAGTAAAAAACACTTAAATAAAAATTCCACTAAAAATTATTTTAGAGCTATTATTTTAAAAAATTTTGCTAATTTAATTTAAGGTTTTTATAATTATATTTTTAATAAAACTAAGAATATAAACAAATCGTAGTTAAGCCGCTCATCTTTTCATTTAACATGTAAATATATCCGGCATCCAGCGTGGTAATTATTATAAAACCGCACATCGCCGTATAAGTACAGTAAATATCTTGCTGGGTGCCGGTTATACTTACATGATGAGCGGTTTAACTACGACGCGTCGATATAACTAAAGCTGTGACAGTTAACTTATTAGTTACTATAGTTAACTTGTTAACTAGTACATTTTTGAGCTAGTTAGCTTACTAAATATTAATTTTGAGCAATTAACTTACTAGTTAACTAGCTAGTTAGCTGAAAAACACGGTTTGGGGACTTTAGAGCCGAGGGACTTTAGAGCCGGGAATTTAGAGCCGGACCTGGGGACTTTAGAGCCGCAGCAGGGACTTTAGAGCCGAAATGAAAAATGCGTTTGCAAACAATAGTAAAACAATATACAAGTAATATTAAAACTAAAACATCACATAAAAATTTCTGGCAAACACTAAATTCCACCGACTCTGACTCCGACTCCGCCTCAAATTTCTGCAAATTATATATTGATGTGCAGGTCAGGCGGAATCAACAAAAAAAGAACAAATTAAACAAATTTAAATGTTTTTTGAATCATTTTGGCTGTTTCTACATGTAAATTTTTAAAAATTCATAATTTTAAACTGAATTACACTATTAAAAACATTAAATTAAGCTTAAAAACCATTAAATTAGTAAATTTAAAATGGAAATTTAAATTAATTATGCTCGAGAAATTGATAAACTTCAAAAGAAGAAGAAGAAGAAAACCCCCCCAAAACAAAAAAACCCAAAAGCCCCATTATTAATTCACATTGACAAAAATCGCAGAGGAGGTTTGATCAAAAAAAAAAAACAGAAAAAAAAACAGTTTTTGTGTTTTTATTGTAAAGTTGGCAATATGCTATCAACAAAGTAAGAATTTGATTTCCGGTAAATAATTCTGCGAGAATGATTTTTACGGAAGAAATTTCCGCAGCAGTATTTCCTCAGCAATATTTTCGCGGAAAGAAAAATGTCAGCGAAGAAGTTTTTTCTCGTTGTTCGTTTCGCGGCGTCAGGAGGAAAAAATATATTATCGGATAGATTCACTTCAACTTTTACTAAATTACATTTTAATAAATAATGACTTTTTAAATAATTTCAAATATAACTTTTTTTAACTTATGGAATCCACTGTAACACACTTAATAATTTAAAACTATATACAAACGCACAATGTTTCTATGGTTGAATTATATCTGCTGACGCTGAAAATTAGAATGCAGACATGAGAGGACCAATTTAAATTGTGCGGTAATGACGTGTTTTTTTTAAAACAAATAAGAACGCAGAATTTTTTTAATTCCACCTTTTCACAAAATATACATAAATCAACCAACTTTAGTCCTTAAAAAATTTGCATTTAAATTCCAAATTAAGTGATTTGATAAATAATTATTAAAATACTCGTTACAATCTTTGTTATTAATCCGATTTTAGTGAAAAATTTTGAATGTTTTTGTTGTTAAATAGTCAAATCAATACTGTAAATATCGCAGTCAGCTAGATTTTATTTGCCTATAAACAGTAAACATTGTCGCTTTCATAGTTTTAAATTACTAAATGTGCAGCTGTAGAACGTATGCATCTGTAAAACCAAAAGAGATTTTTAGGTGCTTTTATTTGCATTGGAATAAACCCATAATAATGTAGTTTCAATATGACAACGGAACGGACCTTTGGCATTCACCCCAAAAATCAACTTAAATTTTATTATAATATTTTTTTTATTTTAACAATCTTGCCAGAAAACTTTTTTTGAAAAGTCAAAAAAACTTTATTATGGTTTTTTTTAGTCATATGTTGTTTAAAAATGCCGAATATTATGCTGCTTACAAACAAGGTGTGGTGTAGGTGAGAAGTCATTTTTTCAGAGTTGTATTAGTTGAAAGATATTTTTGCGATATTTTTTCTTTCCGAAGACATTTTGTCTTTGTGGAATTTTAATTTTTCCTGATATCGCTCCGGCAGTGACGCGGACGCCACGCAACAATCTTAAAAAAAATTTGTTTTTTTATTTTCTTAAATTGTTGTTTTTTGCAAACCGTAAAACTTTGCGGTGGCGTTTAAATCAAAATTAAAGAATGGCATTTTTGCAAATTTATTCGACTAGATTTATAAAAGATTTAACCTAAAAATTTCATTCACCTCAATAGAAAAAGATTTCTCTTAAAGAAACTATGATTAGTAATATTTGTTTAGCGCATCGCTCAGTGAATAAAAAAGGACTGTACTGCTAGTTTTTTTTACAAAAATGGCGTCTGAAAATGTACGTGCAAATCGGTCTTACCCAAAACTGCGCGGAGAAAAAAGTGGAGAGGGCATCGTCCCGGGCGGGCACTATAAACGAAATATTTAAAAGACAATATTTTGGCGGAATTCTTTTTTTAATAAAAATTAGGTTTTGGGAGCTCCCGTTTTGACCACCGTGTTGGAGAAAAGGTGAACAAAATTCTTACAGAGTGAAAAGTTAATTTTTTTTAATTCATAAAAAAAAACAAGAAATAAATTTTAAGTTCTAAAAGTTTCATTAATTACAATGGAATATTGTGAAAATATAAATAATCTCACAGAATTTGACCGTAAAATTAATGCTTTTTAGGTTTCAAAAAATTTTGAAAGAAATATTATATAGGACAAGAGAACTAACTTCTTTTATTTACATAAAGGAATCTTGATATTATTTTTTTAAAAATTATTAGTGCTTTTTAAACTGTTTTTTGCTTAAGAAGAGTGTTTACGTTTACGTAAACTGTGTTTATTACTGGATGTAATCGGTGAAAATATTCATCACATATTTTGTGTGTTCAACGAACTTAACCGAGGGTTCGGACTCGTGCTCGTCGTGGAAAATTTATCTTTTACATTGCGCACCCTTTAACATCTCATATTCGTTAAAAACTCGTCTTTTGAGTGTGATTTTTTAAACATAGTTTTAAAACGACGAGTATTCCAGCTAAACCAAAAATATATATTGCCGAAAAAAATTTTAAAAAAATTATCATGGCTAAAATCGCTTGATTTTTAGATTGATTGATTGCATGATTACTCGGTTTCGTTTAGGTTTAGGAGAAAACTTTTTAGTCTTTATTTAAAGAACACACAATTTAATAGGAATATACAATAATAAAGTTTTGTTTGATTTTTTTTTCCTTCTGCTTGGATTTAGGAAGGTTTTAAAAACACGCTTTTAGTCGCAAAATATTTGTTTTTAGACAACAATGATGTCTTTTTTTACAGAAATTATAACCAAACTAAAAATCGGAAAACTTGTCTTTTAAAAAATATGTTTACAAAATTGCATCTAAGAGACGAGTTTTTTGCTGACGGAGATGTTGAAAGACGAAATGAAAAAGACAGAACCATTTGACTTAAATTTATTTATTTCATGCACTCCATATAACCATAATTCTTTGTAACCATATTCTCCAATGTTATGGACAGTGCAGTAAAAAAAAGGCAGATTCTGATTTTCAGGTGTCCGGAAATTTGAACGCTAGCACTTGATCGCCGAGCATTTGACCGCCAGCATTAGAACGCCGCGCACTTGAACGCCGAGCATTAGACCGCCGAGCATTAGACCGCCGCAGTATTCCATATAAATTTTATGCAAATTTTTAATTTCCGCCACCTACAGAGAATTATATCAACACAGCACTACGACAGTATAAACTCCCCAAACCTAAAAAAATTTAGTTTTTTTTTGTTTTTGCAAAACTAACTATTCAGTATAAACTTTTTGTTTAATTTTTAGGTTTTGCTTAGGCTTAGGAAAAAAAATAATTATCTTAAAAAACACCATTAAATATAAAGTTATCATTAAAATTTAGTTTAATTTTTAGGTTTCGCTTAGGCTCAGAAAAAACAGGTTTATTATTAAAGGACTCACCGTTCACTAAGTTATTTCTTTAATTTCAAGAAAAAAAATATAAATTTGTGACTTATCGTTTATTGTTAAAACAACATTGCTTTGTTTAAATATTATATTAAAACCATTGTTTATATTCTATTGAGTTTTTTTATTCTTGGGGGGAGTTTGTACAACAGTGGCGGGGAGTTTTAACGTCCTTTTTAAAGCAACGCGTACCGCGGCGGTCTAATGCTCGGCGGTCTAATGTTCGGCGTTCAAGTGCGCGGCGTTCTAATGCTGGCGGTCAAATGCTCGGCGATCAAGTGCTGGCGTTCAAATTTCCTAGAATCGATTTTCAGCGCGCTAGTGGTAATTTTGAGCGCGCTAAAAAATCTGAAACTCTATTATGATAAGAATTAGCTTGATTTTTAGGTTTTGCTTGGGCTTAGGAAATGCAAAAAAAGCGTTTAAAAGTGTTTAGCTGACTAAAAAAAGGCGTTTTTGCTTAGTTTAACTGTGTTTAAAAAATGATTTTTCAGCGCGCTGAAAATTAGAAACTGCCAAAAAAAAATTAAAAAAAGTAAGTTTAAATAGTGTCCGACAATTTCGTTTTCTACTTTACGTCTTTAAACTTTACGTCGTTGTCTTTAAACGGTCTTCTACATTTCGTTTTCAGAAAGCTCGGCTTTTAAACATCTCGTTTTTGGAAAACTCGTTTTTTGGATGCGTATAGTACAAGTCCCATACGTGTACCAATTGACTCATGGAGAAGCAAAATACTCACGTGAAACACCCTTATACCCCATATCGAACTGGTAGACTTCAATTTTAAGGTATTGTTTCGATTCAAGTCTTCTGTAAAAAGTTATAAACCCATTTAGTATTAGCCTAAAAATTAATTCGTTGGTCACATGGACCCCCAAAAACATTGACAATAATTTTTTATTTGGCTTTACATCCTAATTTAAGCTTTTTTTGCTAGTATTAGTTATCCTAAGCCTAAGCCAAACCTTAAAACTAAGCTAAATTGTATTTTGACATATTTTTATTTAAATATGTGTTCACGAATTTTCTTTTTTTTTTCAAAATTGAAATTTAGTCCATTTTTATTTGGTTGTCATATACAAAAATGGTAGATAAGATACTGAGAAAAAATATGAACTATATTCAGAGCCGCCAGACTGGGGAATTGGAAAAATATATTTTTAAGTTATTTAAAAACTAACAGACCTGTGCACGGTCCGGAAATGCCCCCCCGTTTTATTGGAGGATTTGCCCCCCCCCCGTTTTATTGCCTCCCCCCCGCCAAAAAATGAAAAAGTACCCTAAAATTATGACGCCATTTTTGACCTATGATGACGCCATCATCGCGAATTTTTTGCAGTTTTTAGCCTATTTCAATGTATTTTAAGCCATTTTAGAACTATTTTTACCTTATTTTCGCTTTTTTGTCCCTTTTTCCCCTTCTTTTTTCTCTTTTTTTTCTTTCCCTCCTGCTTGCCCCCCCGTTTTATTGCCCCCCCCCCCCCGTTTCAAAAAAGTTGCCCCCCCCCGTGCCCCCCCCCCATTTTGGAATTGCCTCCCCCCGTTTTAACCCAGGGGGATTCTAGGAAATTTGAACGCCTTGATCGCCAAGCATTTGACCGCTAGCATTAGAATGCCGCGCACTTGAACGCAGAGTATTAGACCGCCAAGCATCAGACCGCCGCAATATGCGTTGCTTTAAAAAGGACATTAAAACTTCCAGCCAAGGTGGTATAAACTCCCCCAAGAATAAAAAACTCGATAGAATATAAAAAATGGTTTTAATATATTATGTAAACAAAGAAATGTTGTTTTAACAATAAACAATAAGTCAAAAATTTATATTTTTCCTTGAAATTAAAGAAAAAACTTAATGAACGGTTAGTTCTTTTATAATTTAAACCTGTTTTTCCTGAGCCTAAGCGAAACCTAAAAATCAAACTAATTATTTATTATAGATTTATATTTAATGGTGTTTTTTTAAGATAACTAATTTTTTTAAGCCTAAGCAAAACCTAAAAATTAAACAAAAAGTTTATACTTAATAGTTTGTTTTGCAAAGACAAAAAAACTAAAACTTTTTAGAATAGAAAGGTTTAATTGTTGTAAAGGTCACGTTAAAGTAACATACTTATATGAAAGGGGCGCCGGCGGCCGGCCGGCCAGGCGCGGCGCGCGGCGCGCCGGCCGGCGGCGCGGCCCCCCAACATAAAAAAAGAATCACAAACATTTTAAAATAAACATCAAGAAAACTTATATTCATAAAAATTTTAAAGCCCAATTAAGACAACAAAAACAAGAATATGTAAGCGCCGATGGGAGATAAAAAGTTTGCGTATTCTCAAAATCCAACGATAAGTTAGTATAATACAAAGAAAGTGAAATAATAACACAAAATAAAATACACAAAAAAAAATTTATAAAACATGACCATAGGTGAGCACGGTCGGGGAAGCTAGGGGGGGGGTGGTTACCTGGGGTAAATCGAATTTTGAATTCTAGGAGGGGGTCCCAGGGGGGTCCGGACCCCCCTAGCTTTTAGGGAGGGTCGAGCCAGGGTGCAAAATTTTGAAATCTAGAAGGGGGTCAGGTGGGGTCCGGTGTCCAAAGCAAAACAGTTTTAAACCATAATAACTTTAATAATTGTTCTTTTTATAGGATAATACTACATTTTATTGAATAAAAAGCCATATTCATGTATAAAAAGGGTGTAAAAGCATGAATATGTGATTAAAATTCACATTTTTGAAAGAAAATTTAGTATAAAAAAGGTACCTAAAATTTTCCCGAGGGGGTGGGGTCAAATTTTAAAATCAAGAGGGGGGTCAGGGGTAAAAAACTCGGAAATTTGGGGTGGAGGGGCCTTCCCCCCTAGATTTTCGTTTAGGGGGGGGGGTACCAAAAGTTCGAGGCTAGGGGGGGGGGTGGACCATACATGGGCAAGTTGCTCCAGAGTGGGGAGCGGGTTAAATCCAAATTAGGGGGGGGGATTAAAATCCGAGAAACGCAAAATACCCATATCGTTTTTTTTTCAGGAGTGCATTTTACCCATATCGTTTTTCAATTTTGAAAGAAAAATAGGTAAAAAAACGCTAATTTTAGGTCAAAAAGCCCTTTTTATTGCATTTTTGAGCTTTTTATTGCTTAAAACATTCATTTTGACCTCAAAACTTAAGTTTGGAGGCAGTTAGAAGTCATTTTAAAGACATTTTTTTTCTTCATTTTTCCAAAATTGGGGGGGGGGGGTAACTTTTTCCCCCCCCTACTTCTAAGTGGGGGGGGTTAAACCCTCCTTCTCAGAATTTGGGGGGGGGGAGGTTAACCCCCCAACCCCCCCCCGTGCCCATGTATGGGGTGGACCCCACCCTGCCCCCCCGTTTCTCACTTATGATTGCAATTGGCTGCCACAAAATGGCTTCACTAGATCATCTTCACCAAGAAACAAAAGTTCTGCAAATCAAGAACCACACGGCACAAGTCCCATGCATGTACCAATTATCAATTTGACCGATTGAAAAATAAACCAAACGATCTCTGGCCAACAGCCTACACAAGTCTCATGCCCAATTTTTGGAAGAGTTTGGATCACCTGCTGCTAAATTTTTTCTTAGAAATAAGAAACGGCCACTAAAGAAAGATGCTATCAACAAATTTCCAAAAAACCAATAACGAGTTTTACTACTCTGTTGGTTCAATCGCTTTCCAACTGCAAGCCAGCTATACAAGTTAAAGAAAATCCCCTCTGACCTCTGTCAATGTGGAAGAGTAGAGTCACTGGCACATCTCCTTCAAGAATGTCCACTCTGGCATAGAGAAAGATTGGCAATCTGGCCAGCTGGAACACCAATGAATAAAGAACTACTTGGAGCCCGAGTTGACCTCCAAGCCACCTTGGAATTCCTACGATTACTTCATAGAATATAATGATCAACATCTAATATTATGCAAGTATTAACTTTAACCCTTATTAACGCTACTAATAATAACTTTCTACAACACTCTTGCCACAGGTTTTTTCTATCTATAGCTAACTCTCCCTTTACCTAATGGTACTTATGTGCTGCTGTCAGAGTGAGATGAATCGGTGTGCGTTAAGCGACCAACATCTCTGGCGACAGCCTGCAACAAACCACAAAACCACAAGCCCAAAAATCGCATATTTTTGCTATATGCAATTTATACGTTAAGGCGAAATTTTAATTAGCTTTTAAAAAACTTAAAAATATATTTTTCGAATTGACCAGAGTTTGGTAACTCTGAGTATAGTTCAAAATTTTCTCTAGTGTCTACCATTTATGTTTTTGGCGGTCCCTGTGACCAACAAATTTTAAAATTTTTTAGATATTTTTAGCTTCTTCAGACTTTAAGCAATGTAAAAATATAATTTTTAATTTATTTTGTTGTTAACAAAATTTTTTCTTAACAACACAAATCGTACATACCAAAAATAGGTAATTTTTGGGCTTGAATGGGCTCATAACTTTTTCTAGAAGACTTAAATAAAAAAAATTACCTCAAAATTGAGGTCTACAAGTCCGCTTTGGGGTATAAGAATGTTTCACATGCGTTTTTTACTTTTCAATCAGTCAAATTGATAATTGGTACACATTTTATGGGACTTGTACCAAACCACACATCTCTCCTCTCAACACAATTTTTCACCAAGACTATGCAACAGACCAGCGGCGTGCGCAAGACTTCATTTGGGGGGTGGTCTGGGGGGAGCAATACTAACCCTGAAGGGGGGTCTGGGGGGCGAAAGCCCCCCAGCGGGTTCAAAGGGCAGAGCCCCTTGTTTGGAGGGTCCGGAGGGCAGAATGCCCCCCAGGGGAGAAAATTTTTAATTTAAGGCGCTAAAATACACTAAAAATTTTAACTCGAGATGATACTTATTACAAAGTTTAAGGTTTTTTTATACCTACACATTTAAAACATGTGCTTTAAACGTTAATTAAAGGATAATAGTTTATAGTAGTTTTATTAAACTGTATACCTTACCTACTGAGTACTGAACAAGATAATTGATTTGTAATCAAAAAACTGAGATAAATTGTCAATTTAACTATAACTTTTTCTCCCCCCCCACTTCTAAGTGGGGGGAGGGGTTAAACCCCCCTTCTCAGAATTTGGGGGGGTTAACCCCCCAACCCCCCCCCCCGTGCCCATGGATGCCTTGACCCCCCTTCAGGGTTAGTATATAATATATACCCCCAGACGGCCCCCTGAAATGAAATCCTGGGCATGCCACTGGTTTAATTCCTATTGTTTTAGGCACAAAAAATGGAAACTGGTATTTTTGAAAAGTTGTTTACAAAATTGCACCCAAAAGACAAGTTTCCAAAGACACAATGTTTAAAAGACAAGCTTTACATGAAGACGAGATGTTAAAAAACGTAATCTAAAACACAAAATTTCCAATTTATATTTAACTGATTTATGTTTTTTTGTTTATATATTTATATTTTTTATTTAACACTGGGAATAGTCATAAAAATATTTTACTTTTAATTACTACTGTATTTATTTAGGAATTTTTTACTGGATTTTTATGACTCTCTCACTCACCTCTTTATTCAATTCAGACTTGTGCGCGGTCTGACGATCCACCCACGCTTTATTATTGTTAAAAACCTTAAGTAAAAGATGAAATTTCCAATTTATATTTAAGTTATTTATGTTTTTTGTGTAAATGTTTATATTTTTTATTTAACACTGGCAATAATTCATAAAAATATTTTTTTACTTTTAATTACTACTGTATTTATTTAGGAATTTTTTTGGATTTTTATGACTCTCTTACTCACCTCTTTATTGGGTCTCAGACTTTTTATACACAAGGTCTGATCATCCACCCACGCTTTATTATTGTGAAAAACCTTATGTAAAAGATGAAATTTCCAATTTATATTTAAGTTATTTATGTTTTTTGTTTGAATATGTTATATTTTTAATTTAGCACTGGCAATAGTCATAAAAATATTTCTAATTTTAAATGTATATTATTTCGAAATTTTTTTTTGGATTTTTATAACTCTCTCACTCACCTCTTTATTCAATTCAGACTTGTGCGCGGTCTGACGATCTATTTCCCACGCTTTATTACTCTGGCTCTGTTTTGGGTGGTGCTCCCCCGCTCAAAAAAACTACAAAACTAAAAAAAATTTTTTACCTTTTTAACTATTTTTGCTAATTTTTTAATTTTTAACATATTTGAGCAAAATTTAAGTCATTTTAAACCTTTCCAGACCTATGCACGGTCTGAAAATAGGTTTAAAAATGACTTAAATTTTGCTAAAGTATGTTAAAAATTACAAAATTAGCAAAAGTAAAAAGGTAAAATATTTTTTCGTTTATTGTGAGCGGGGAGCGCGGCGCCGAAACAGAGCCAGAGTAATAAAGCGTGGGTAGATCGTCAGACCGCGCACAAGTCTGATTGAATAAAAGAGGTGCATAGAGAGTTATAAAAATCCAAAAAAAATTTGGAAATGACAAGTAGTAATTAAAAGTAAAATATTTTATGACTCCTGCCAGTGCTAAATAAAAAAATATAAATATTTGAACAAAAAACATAAATAACTTAAATATAAATTGGAAATTTCATCTTTTACATAAGGGTTTTGACGATAATAAACATAAGAAATTTTCGCACACAGTCTGAATTGAATAAAGAGGTGGCAGAGAGTCATAAAAATCCAAAAAAAGTCCTAAATACAGTAGTAATTAAAAGTAAAATATTTTTATAGACTATTGCCATGTTTACACAAAACATAAATAACTTAAATATAAATTGGAAATTTCACTTAAGGTTTTTAACAATAATAAACATCAGTGCATTCAGACCGCGCACAAGTCTGAATTGAATAAAGAGGTGGTAAAAATCATCAAAATTCGGTAATTTTCCTAATAAATACAGTAGTAATTAAAAGTAAAATATTTTTATGACTATTTCAGTGTAAAATAAAAAATCTAAATATATAAACAAAAAGAATCACTAATAAATTGAAATATTTTGTCCCATTTTGACATCTCATTTTGAGCATTTTGGACATTTGTCTTTGGAAACTTGTCTTTTGGGTGCAATTTTGTAAACAACTTTTATCAGTTTCCATTTTGTGCCTAAAGCAATGAATTGAAACCAGTGGCATGCCCAGATTTCATTTGGGGCCGTCTGGGGGTATATATTATATACTAACCCTGAAAGATTAGAGGCGTCAAGTGGGTTGGGGGTTAACCCCCCGAATTCTGAGAAGGGGGTTAACCCCTCCCCCCACTTCAAAGTCAGAAAAGATTTATACGTTAAATTGACAATTTATTCTCAGTTTTTTGGATTACAAATCAATTATCTTGTTGTCCCATAATTCAGTTTAATAAAACTACTATAAACTATTATACTTTAATTAACGTTTAAAGCGCATGTTTTAATGTGCTCAGTATAAAAAAACCTTAAACTTTGTAATAATCTAATCTCGAGTTAAAATTTTTAGTGTATTTTAGCGCCTTTAAATTGAAATTTCTCCCCTGGGGGCTGCCCTCCCCGGACCCTCCAAACAAGGGGCTCTGCCTTTTTGAACCCGCTGGGCTTTCGCCCACCTTCGGGTTCGTATTGCTCCCCCCGGGGGCCGCCCAAATGAAGTCTTGCGCACCGCCGCTGGTCTGTTGCGCATTGGTGAAAAATTGCTGTTAAGAGGAGATATGGTTTTGGGTCAGTCCCCATAAATGTGTACCCATCTGGTTGACTCATTGAAAAGTAAACGCACTGAGACATTCTTATACAAAGCGGACTTGTCGTTCAATTTTGAGGTAATTTTTTTATTTAAGTCTTCTCAAAAAGTTATGACCCATTCAAGCCCAAAAATTACCTATTTTGTATGTACGATTTGTGTTGTTAAGAAAAAATTTTGTTAACAACAAAAATAAATTAAAAATTATATTTTTACATCCTTAAATTCTGAAGAAGCTAAACACAGAATTTTAAAATTTGTTGGTCACAGGGACCGCCAAAAACATAAATAGTAGACACTAGAAAATTTTGAACTATTACTCGTTACCAAACTCTGGTCAATTCGAAAAATATATTTTTAGTTTTTTAAAAGTTAATTAAATTTTCGCCTAAATTGCATATAGCAAAAATATGGGATTTTGGGCTTTGTGGTTTTGTGGTTTGTGGCAGGCCGCCGCCAGAGATTTCGTCGCTTAGTTAGCCGCAAATTTCTTGACAGCAGCACCTAACTACCATTAAGACGACGGATGGTTAGCTATAAATAAACAAAACTGTGGCAACTGTAGAAAGTTATTATTGCATAGCGTTAATGAGGGTTAAAGTTAATACTTGCATATTAATAATATTTAAATCATTATATTCTGTGGATATAATAGTAAAACTAATAAAGGTCAACTCCGGCTCCAAATAGTTGTTTATTCATTGGTGTTCCCACAGATACAATCTTTCTCTATGCCAGAGTGGACATTCTTGAAGGAGATGTGCCATGACTCTACTCTTCCACATTGACAGAGGTCAGAGGATTTTTCTTTAACTTGTATAGCTGGCTTGCAGTTGAAGCGATTGAACCAACAGAGTAGTAAAACTCGTTATTGGTTTTTGGAAATTTGTTCAATCACATCTTTCTTCATGGCCGTTTCTTATTTCTAAGAAAAAATTCACATAAAAATTGGGCGTGAGACTTGTGTAGGCTGCTGGGGCTTTTCGTTTATTTTTCAATCAGTCAAATTGAATCATTGGGCTTATACATATGGTTCTTGATTTTGCAGAACTATTTTCTTGTGATCTAGTGAAGCCATTTTTTGGCCACCATGCAATCATAAGTGGATCTAAGAGACGGGGTGCAAGGGTAACCTCCCCCCAATTCTGGGGAGTTTTCGTTCCCAGAAGTAAAAACATACCCCCCCTCAAAAAATGAAGAAAAAATGTCTTTAAATAAGAACTCTGACTGCTTTAAGTTTATAAGGTCAAAATGAATGTTAATTAGAAAAGCTCAAAAATACAATAAAAAGGGCTTTTTAACCTAAAATTAGCGTTTTTTTCTATTTTTCTTTCCAAAATTGAAAAACGATATGGGTAAAATGCACTCCTAAAAAAAACGATATGGTATTTTGCGTTTCTCAGAATTTTAATCCCAGCAA
>JASAMX010015766.1:0-22479 GCA_030248175.1 Microlaimidae sp. YZB2_3
AATATTAGGATGGTATATTATTTCAGTATTGTATTGTATACACTTCTTTTCCAATGACTGTCTTTTGCGTGTGCGACTTGTTTTTTTCTCCAAAACCACCTGTGTAATTTCTAATGTTTTTTTTCCATTTTTCACTGAATTCGATTTGTAATACATAATTTGTCATAATCAACGAATGGTTATTTTTGGCGCTCACTTTAATTATTTTCCTTTTCAACAGGATTTATCTAAAGTAAGATCTGCGTCAGTTGCACCAGAGGATGATGCTCTTTTAAAAAAATCGATCGTATATAACCCAAAACCCAGCAATAAAAATAACCATTTTGACAATTTTCTCATTTAAAATATCTTGATGTGTTAATTAAAATAAATTATATAGATTTTAGGCTTCTGAAAACAAAAAATTCTATTTATTTGCTGCTAAATTTTTCCGTATAACTGCTCTTTTTTTTGTCTTCAAATAAACAGTACTGCAAAAGTGTTGGACGACTCAAATAACTTACACTTTACTTTTTTTATAGATTGTATGAAGGTTGGGTTTAAATAAAAGAATGGAATTATTAAGAATATTAGCCTTTCTTTCAATTGTAAACGTGGTTATAAGTTTTCGGAACATCTATGACATCTGCACTAAAGAGGAGACGCTTCAAAAATTGGAAAACTTTAAACTCAATAATGTCTTGAAAAGTCAATTATTATACGATCCTTATAGCTTTGATTACCCCGAATTATCTAATACGTCAAAATATAAAGACTCACAAGAGAATGGTTCTATTGCCGAAATGAAAGAAGAATATGTAACTTTTTCTCTCGACAAAGTTGAGAAATCAAAGGGAACCTTACGTAGAGGCACTCTTAAAAAAGCTGCTGAAAAACTGGAGAAATTTTATAAATTGAACATATACAGAAATCTAATCAACAATTGGTTTTTGAAACTGGAGACTCTAACTTAAATCTGGTAAGAACAGACGGTAACTTGCGAAGTCCTGTGTCCAAGTACAACAACCGGCCTTCAAACGACATACAACACGGTTTCATCAGCTCTGTTCTGAACGCATTCGCTCTTCACCTCCCATTGGAATTGTCAGTTGACGATTTTTGGATGATGTTGGCTTTTGGTGTTTCACAACATCTCGGAAAAAAAGAAGTGGCCGAGCGTTATCGCGAGCAGCTGGTAAACCATGAAAATCAAAAGGAGCTGAGAGTTTCTGTTGATGGATATATTCAATATAAAACCCCCGAATTAAACAAAATAGGATGGCCTTTATTTATTGAAAAAATAAATAAGAAAGTGGCTGATGATGCTAAAGTGGACATGACTCAGTTACTCGTCGCTAATTTTTCAACAACAACCCCTGTGGTTACAACGGCTTACCGAGTCGCTCTGATGGAAAGCATGAGGCATTATTACAAATTCGTAGCTCAGCTTGTTTGTGGAATTCCATCAGTAACTCTAAAAGGATCTGTGAGCGATTTTCAAGAAATGGATTTTCTTATTAAACAACTGAAGAATATTTTCAATCAGAAGGATTTTGATTGGTATTTAAATAGGGTCCTAAGCCACGTGCAGAAATTGATTAACACTGCTAAAGGGAATCCGGACACGAAATGGTGGTCCAATATTATTTTTGCTGGCAAAAAAGATCTGATTTGCACAGATCCAGAGATCCGTTTAACCGGTTGGATATTGGATTGGATGGCGTACAACCCACGACTTTCAACACCACTCAATCATACGGAAGAAACAAGATTCTACAAACTTGAAGATTTGGATACACCGGCTTTGACTCTGACCAACGTCACATTGGACGATAATGGCACTGAATACCCAATGAAGTTTGCTGGAGGGTTTGTTGGAGTATCTCAAAACAATTTGACTAAAGCTCTTCGTCCCGCCATCGGCTGGATGACTTTTTATGTTGAATGAAAACTTTAATATGTGAATAAATCTGGACGATGTGTTAAGTAAAAAATGAAAGAAAAACGAAGTTTCCAAATAATAAAATTTTAGTAATATGTAAACTTGTGCAACTGACAATAAATTTTTAAGTGATTTGAAATTACAGATTTTTTTCAGTTTTGGCGTATAAATATTTGATTTTAATAAATCGACATTCAAGGAACTTCATATACAATATATTTAAAGTAGTGTAAAAGATACTTAAGTTTATTATTGATTACAATTTATTAATCTTTAGCTAATTTTACTTAAAAAGGCGTTTTTGATATTTTAACAGTAGATTATACCTATTATTTTTACGATTTTTGAAATGTTTAAAAAAAGCGTTTATAGTTTACAAACAAAATTACAAAAAATATAATTAGGCTATATGTATATAAATATTTAATAATAATAAAACTATAAATACGTTACTTAATAATTAAGCTATAAATCTAAAAATAAAGTTTTTTATATCGTGCAGTATCTTTTTAAGAATTATTGCGTTCATTTTTGTATAATTAGATAGCTGGAAGATTTAGTGCTAAGGATGCCTAGTCTTCTATTTTTACGTAAAATTGCGAATTTTTTTTGGGTGAACTCAACTTAGAACCGTCTGTAAAATCTGGGAGCTTGAAGTTCTAAATCACAAATAGGTTTCAGTAACATCACACCTTAAATCTGTCAATGGTTTTGAAGGAATAAATTATTATTCTTATTATTTCTTGACATTATTGTCACTATAATTAGATTACGAAATAAAAAAATGATTAATTGATTGATTGGTTATAAAATAAGTTTTGCTAAAATAGACAAAATAAAATATTTTAATTTTTTATTACATTTTAATTTTATTCATCGCAAAATAGATAAAGTTTTTGTTTCCGTCAGTTTTCATGTTTTTGCACAACAATTTCAACTATTAATCCTAAAATGTTCGAACACGTGCTTGTTAGTTAGATATTAACAGACACGGGTTCTCAAAGGCCGTAAATTAGGAGCTTGAGGACCAAAATAAAAAATATAGTTTTGACCTAAATTTAAATTTAGTATTAGACTTAGGTAAAAGTTTTAGCGACATATAATTTCTGGCTCCAAGATCTAGCTTCAAGTTTGCTGCGCCCAAAAAGCATGTATAATAAGAAAATATATAGCAGAGGAGAATGTCCGACTGTACACTAAATTTCTGAACAAAATATTGCTAGAAAAGTCGCATTTGAGCAAAATGTGTTTTTGTTGTCCACTTTCAAAAAGTCACATTTTTTTGCAATGAAAACTAACGCTATGTTAAATATCGCTGCGCGGGGAAATTAGCAGAAAGTGGCGGATTTTTGTGGAAAAAAGGTCACAAAGCTGCGTGTGTGCAATTTTTTTGGCAAAATTTAGATCAAAAACTTAGTGTACAATATAGCACATTCTCTTATGTTATATATTCTTGATAATAAAAAATAACTATATTAAATCTTGTGTTACCTGTAAAAGGTTTACCATAAGAAATAAAATTTTCAATATTTTTAAAAATTATACATAATTAATGTTGTAAACCTAAATTTTTGAAAAAATAAAAATAAAAAATGCTTTAAACCTAGTATCAAAAATACCGCTGTGTATTTTTTAATTAAAGCAGTGCAGTTTATCGCATATATAATGCAGTTAAAACGCAAATGCATTTAAATTTAAAGTTAAAAATTAGCTTTATAAAAATTTAGTATTTTTATAAAATTTTGTTGGTAATTATGGCAAAACAAACAAAATCCTTTAAAGCAATTTTCTTACCAACAACATTTTATTTTTAGGACTGGTTCATACTTATGACAAAACGTCCTTTGGACAAAGTCCAAAGGAATATTTTATAAAAGCCAAAACGTCGTTTGGACCAGCCAAAACGTCCTTTGGACTTTTTCCTTTGGACGAAGTATGAACGCTACTTAGAATTTGTCCTTTGGACAAAGTCCAAAGGACAAAATCCAAAGAGAAAAGTCCAAAGGACAAAAGTATGAATTCGTTGTCCTTTGGATTTTGTCCTTTGGACTTATCCCTTTGGACTTTTCCCTTTGGATTTTGTCCTTTGGACAAATTCCAAAGGACAAAAGTCCTTTAGACTTTGTCCAAAGAACGTTTTGTCCTAACTATGAACCAGCCCTTAGTCATCAAGAAGAGAGCGCAAACTGAACAATGACCATTTTAATTTTAACTTACACTATTGCCCACAAAATAGCCTGTTCCATTTTCAGCTAATATATTTTTATGGTTTGTGAAAAACTCTTTCATTTTATCTTTAATACTATCCCAAACAAGTTTCTGAAGAAAAAAAAAGAAAAAAATTTCTAATTATAAAAAGAAACTTTGTTTGGGCGTCTTCCCCAAATAATTTTTTTAAAACCAGTTAACAAAATTACCTGGCTGACCATTACTATTTCAGGTCGTAAAAAATTTATAGTGTGTTTTATATTTTTATTAAACATATTTTCGCTTCAAAAATACTTCACAATAACTAGGCATATGAATTTGTACGGTTGTACCATATATTGTTTTGTGATTTTATTTTATCTATTGTGTATTTTTGCTTTAATTAATGCGTTAATGTTATGTCAGTTAAGCTATTCTGATGAAACTTTTTTCAAATAATAATAATTTAATAATAAATAAAAATAAATTTAATAATAGAAAAATAATAATAATTTATGAAACTTTGCTGTGTTCGGCGCCTTTATTTCTTTTAAAAAGTGTCAACGAATAAATTTTTTTTTAGTGTTTTTTTAATTGTTTTAATATATTTTCATTACCAACATCACCAAGATAAAAACTAATCAAGAATCGTCCATTAAATGCAACCTCAAGGTTTCTAAAAAAATGTTAATAAAAGTTATTAGAAGTTAGTTAAGTGGTTATCCTGGTGAATTATTACATAAAAATATGCTTTCAAACAAAAATGGTGTGACCCGCCTACCGCTATTTGCTATTTCACTCGTAATAATGACATTTTTTTATTTGTGTATTTTTTTTATTTTGCTTTGAGATTTAAACACAATGAGCAATAACTGGATGGAAAGTATCAAGTATTGAGTACATAATAAAGTTTTTGTGGTTGTAACCGATAAAAATTCATCTAAAATCTCTAATTTAAATAAACACTAAAAATTTTTTGACCTTTTTATCCAGGTCTTTTTCTAAAAACACAGCTATAAATTTTGGTTGAATATCGTAAATGCCGTCCACAATCATGTCACGTAAAACTGCTTTAATTATCTTTTCCGACAAATCTTGGAAAAATCACAGCAATAATTGCCACAATTACATTATGAAATTGTATGTAATGTTATTGTTTCAAATCACTGTTTAGAACTAAAGCTAAAGTCTTCCAGGCTGAAATCAAGGGCGTAACCACTCTCCGCCAGGAAGAAATAAACAATAAACCTGTGAGCGAAAAAAATTAAAAAAAAGTTTTCAGCGGTAATGTAACCAATTATTATTTAGTTGCGTCATGTGTTTCTCTGCACGTGATATTTTCTCAAAAAACGAGTGGTTACTTTACCACTCATCTATTTTCACCCTGATAGAATTTATCTTTAGTAAGAATTTTTGTACTCCGGCTGATAATCATTTCAGCCACAGAGTAACCTCTGCATGCAAACCAACCCTTTAATATAATTTTACGTTCCTCATTGAAATTTTAATTAGTCATTTCCAAAAAAATAAACAAACCAGACGATGACATATTAACTTATTTTATAAAAATCATGTTCAAAGGAATTTGTCTTTGCTAATTTTAGAATCTGTGATTCGGAATTCACGAATTTAAAATGGAAAATAGGTCAATATAGTTGCCTTTCTAACTTAAGAATAATAACTTTAGAATAATAATGGTATAAATCAAACCATTTCAATTCATGCAAATTGTTTTTGTTTATTAAATTTATTTGTATTCCTTAAATTTTTTTTAAAAAACCAATACTTTAAAAATCATAAAATTTTCAAAAAATGAAATAATATGTCCATGCAATTTATAATTACATTTTTAACAAAACTACCGAATTCCCGTGCTACATATCTATATATAGCTCTTGTTTGAGCCAGGGTTTTCCCATCGACTTCTAGAATAGGCAGTTGACCATACGGTAGATCTTAAAACAAAATAAAAAAATATTATCAAATAAATTGCTATCATTAGGGAAAAAACTGTTAGTAAAAAGTGCGTGAAAAAATCAATAAATTTGCATTTCATTATAAACATTTTATTTAATCGAAATCAAATGAACGTACGGTACGGTCGGCTTCTATACCAAAAATATAAAATATAACATAGAAATAAAGGATTGTTTCGATAAATTTATTGCCTTCATTGAGGCACGCCTGAATTTGGGTGCACCCCAAAAAGGTTTTGCTATGCTTTAATAAAGCTGTCTTTAATGTGTGCGGTCTATTTAGAACAATGTGGCCCAATATGACGTGACCCCAATTGATGTCAGAATTATGGTTTAGCAATTTGTAAATACATATTTTTGCTTTATTTTTATGTTATTTATCTTTCTATGTTATTTATTTTCGCTTATAACCCGCGGTTGGAATTCTGCATTATTGTAAAGAATAGTGTATACTGTTTATAAAACAACTTTCACAAACCAAAAAAAATCTTTGTCAAAAATTATCGGTCAATTTTTAGTCTCAACAGCTCCTTTATAAATAAAAATATATCACAATAATAAATAAAATAAATAAATAAATAATTTTATTTGCTTAAAGCCGGACAACACTAAAGCATTTTTATCATAATGCACTTGAATAAGCGTGCCCTTTGTTAGTAATAATCATAATTCATTCTTGAAGAGTAGTTTAAAATCATATTATTGAAAAATGATTTTTCATTAATAGCATCAGTCACCTTCATTTTAAAACTTGTTAGGTTCAGTTATTATTTTCATTTTTGATTTGCTGTTATTTGACTTGTTTTCTTGATCAAAAATTCCAAATGCAAACAAACAGTCTCTAAAATTTGAATCCATAGATCTAGTTAGAATTCGAGACACAACCGCACAAGAATTAAAAATAAAATAAATAAAGTTTTGGTTCATTTTTTTTGTTTCTGCGTAGGCTGATAAAAAATAACGTTTTCAGTTTATAGTTTACGCTGTATATTTTATCATGATACATTTTGATTTAAGTGTTAATTCTTGAAAAATGCTATTTTACTTTGTTTTGATTGAAACCAAGCCCAACGACTGTTTAACCATTGTGAATCATTCAAGTAATCATCTTATTTTTTATGTTATCAAACTAGACATTGATATTGGGTTTAAAACACCTTTAAATAATTCAATTATTTTCTATTTTAGTTGAAAACAATTTTATGTTTGTTTTACGCTGAATTACTTGCTTTTAAAAATATGTAAACTCTGCAGAAAAACATTTTGATGAGAAATTGTCTCGCAATTGAAAAATTGTGTTTCTGAAATGAATATAATTGTGTAGTAAGAAATATCAATAACGAAGTATGTGAGTTTTTCTTAAGCCGATCATATACATAGTTTTAAGAAAAATCAAGAATACCTAACAATGCATTTTTGGGGAAACTAAATAAAGTGTCTTCGCCAGCAGACAACTTTTTGTTTACACTAGAATTTTATATAAACAATTTATTTAAATATAAATTTAAATATAAATAAAAAGTTTTTAAAAACCCTTTTTTATAGTATAAATTTCCCATGTTGAGACGGTAATCTTGTGACATCCCTAAGGCAAAAAGCATTCGCACTGGTTCTGCTTATCCCCGTATATTGAAATAAACAAGTTTATACTTGGACATCCTTTTGACGTAACTGTAATCCTTCCATCTTACATTATAATTATAAATATTGTTTGGCAATTATCTAGTAAACAATATCATAAAATCTTGCAAACAAAACAATTCAGCATAAATAAACATAAACCGAAAGTACTTAATATCAGAACAAAAGAAATCGTGGGCTTAAAAAGCAAACGGATTTTTATGGGTTTTTTAAGTATACCATAAGAATCCTGGATTTTTTCAATTAAAGTATAAATGGAAGGTATCAAACATGGTGTCGCATATTGGAAGGTACTTCCAGAAATAAATAATTGTACCCGTACTTTCAACCATTTTTTTATCTCATTGTACTATGTACTGATCTTTTATAATCGATTTATATTCTACATTTTTTAATGTTTGGGATTTTTTTCTCCAAAACAATGCCAAATCCGCAGAAGGTCTTTCGCATTAATGCTGCAGTATGTTAAACTCCGCGTTTCGACAACGAATAGGGCCGATTGGACCAGGAATTAACACTGAGCAGCGATGGCCGGAATCCCTTTTCAGCGAATTAGCGAAAATACCAAAGAGTTAATATATTATAGGCTTCTAAAATTAAAGCAAAAGGTTTAACCTTAATGATACTGCAAAATAAAACAATATAAAAAAGTTGGCAAAAAATTAGTTTTTGGAAAGCGAGAGATTCACTACTTTCTCTTTAAAATCATAATAGTTGAATAATAAAAAAACTAAATAAAACTAAGGAGACCTCATTCTGAAAAAGGCGAAAAAATTATTTCAAATGAGTTAGAAAAACAAAAAAGGAAGAAATGTTATGATTGTACGAGTATGTTTTATAAAAAATTTTGGCCAGCTAGCCAAATCTTTATTTTGCACTAAGAAAAAATATATTTTCGCTGTGGAAGTTAGGTGAAAATACGGTTGGTCTAAAAACGTGAAAGCTGTTCCAAATAATTATCTAATTCAAATATCAGAAATGAATTATACTCAAAGAAAACTAAGGAGTTGGTTACTAACTTTATTTTTACTAAAGAACAGTGGTTTGTCGGAAGATGGGTGGGAGACTGTCTGAATCGTTTCGAATGTTTCAAAAAGTTGTGTAAAGTAAATTAAAACAAAGTAAAAATTTCAAGTTAATTCCGTTGGCGGAGGGATGCTGTCATTAGAATTACGTAGTATACATCTCTGCGGGCTGGAGTAATCCAACTCGCATTTGACTAGGTTTGAACTATCAATAAACCGCCATAGGAATTTCTCAAATATTATCAAAATGCAGTAAAAAAAGTCAGGTTATTTTCTTGGCGGAGGGATGCAGCCGGATATGATATATCAGAAATAGGCAAGAAATGGTGTAGAGTTATACCCCTTCTTAACTTTTGTAACGTCTTGTTTATCCTTAAAGTTGATAATTTTGGTTTTATGTAATAGTTTTTTGTGTTTTAGGCTTTTGTTTTTGTTTTTTTAAACATGAAAGGTGACAGAAATTAGGGCGGATTTTTAGGTTAAAAATATTTTAAAAAAACTCAATAGAGTTGAATAAAATTTTTAACAGACTTTCTTTAATGTTGGCTGGCTGCAGTGACAAAAGCCAATTTATGTTGAAATATTTGTTCATGCCGAAAAAAAATTCAACAAAAAACACGTGTTAATAAAACTTGTTTTTTAGGTTTTAACATGATAATTTAAAGTCTTGCTGATAACTATAAAAGTTTGCAAACGGGGAAAAATTAAGTTATGTGTACCAAGAACAATACCTAAGGATAAATTAGCAACCTTTAAAAATTTTTATTGTTCGTTTTAACAATAGGTATAGCCAGTTTTTTCTAGGTGGGCGAAGTTAATGGCACGCGCCTTAATTTCGGCCACTATAAAAACAAAGTTTAAACCTCCAATGATTTTTAAGTGCAACAGAAATGTTTAAATTTTGCACTAGAATAACAAAAATAGCTGTCGTTTGATTTTCAGACCAAATCTTGGCTCGATTAAAAGAGCGAGAAAAAAACTTGTACAAAAAAATAAAAAAGGTGGCTGAAATTAAGTCAGCTGCACAAATTACAATCTGTAACTAAATTTACATAAATATATTTTTTTATAACTTGAGTTTATTACACTATTTGTTGATTTGCTAATCACTAGAATTATTTCCAGTGCGCATCATTTTTCCCGCTTTGTAAATATTGATTATGTAACTGTCAGACAACGCGTTTTTTTATGCCCCAATGTAATATAAACCGATACAACTTTAAAATTACAATATCTTTTATTATTATTATTATTATTATGATTCACATTTCATGTTAGGAAATTGCTTTAAGAATGGCGATGAGTTGCAATTGAACTGTCGGGACTAGGATTTCAATCGGAGAATTGTAAATAATTTCAAGGTTGTCGTGTGTTTTAATTATTGGTTAAATATTTTCTAAATTTACATACTTATTAATATTACACAATTTTAGGTCTCCCGTGTTAAACCAGTTTAAACCTATTTTTTCGAATCACAAATTTTTCTAAATAATTCTTTTTTAGTTTTATGCTTTGGTGCCTGTGTATTTTATTCAGATCTTTCTATAATTTTTATAGCCTATCTGTCTATAATTTTTATGACTTCATACCTAATTATTTGATATCTAAACATTTATTGGTTTAGCTAATTCAAAGAGAAAATATGGTGTAAGCGATTTTTAAAATTTATGTTCGCATACAAAATATAACGATATTTTTTCAATTTTTGAAAAATTTCTAACGAGCTATTTTAATGAATTATTAGCTTAGAGGTTCAGAGTTATAATTTTATTGAAGAATTAGACTGACACCCTTTCTACAGTTGTAGCTAATTCGTAAATTTCAAATCGAACGCTCAAGCCCTCAAAATTCAAGCTATAACATTATGAAATCCAAAAAACATTATGAAATTCAAATTTTAAACTATCTCGGTTCCATGCACGCTATTTACGATAAGACATGAAAGGGGTATGAAGGCAAAAGCTTAAAGAAGTTTTTGTGCTAAAAATCAATGTTTTTGTGCTACAGTACATCGCCTTTTCATTCCGCAAATAAATTTTGGCGCGAATCTAAACCGTTTCACAATCCATTTGGTTCTATGAATGTGACAAGTTTAGATTCTTATGACAACTTTATGTACGTAGTGAAGAGCGTGTATAGTGTCGCCGAGAAATATCATTTTTAGTGGAGCGAGTAGTTAAATAAGCAATAACATATATTCTTAAAAATACTGAAATTGATGATGTTTGAACAAATTACACAAATCTGTAATTCCAAATAGAGCAAATTAAATACTTTAGGATCATTTTTTACTACTCCGTTCTCAGTGCTATAATCTCGCATGGATTTGCTTGTGTGAGAACACTTGGAACAAATCGCTGCGGCTTCAACGCTGAGCGTTGCACGCTGCTGCGTCAACCCCTGCTGCAATCCAACTGGAGACGGGAGAGTCCGCTTCGCGATCGACTTAACTTGCGCCCGAAACCAAAAAAAGGTAAAAAAAACGATTTCGGATTTAGGAACATACAGTTAAATAAAAATTTTTAATGGCGTATACATTGCAAAAATAAATAATATACATTTTTATTCAATAAAGTTTGTTTTTAAAAATGAACGCAATTTCTCCTGAATGAGTTTTTTTTAATTAAAAAAATTGCGGATTTCTTTAGTTTTAAACGTTCTGGGATTTGAAAAACTTGGATCCGACGAAACTTTTGTTTTGAAAATGAAAATTTGGAGCCCAAAATTGGAAATAAATAAAACTTTTTCAAACCAAAGCCTGATTTGGCCATTATTGACAAATCAGCAATATCAGTAGTATTTTTGTGCAAACTTTATTTAAAAAAAAACGCCATAACTGTACAGTTTTAATTGGTCTTCAAATTATTTCATATACTTTTATGAGGTTTTTCAATATTAATTGCTTATTTTTACTGTTTTATTATAAATTATTATGTTATTAAAATATTATTATTATTATTATTATAATTTGTGTTAAGATTGCTCGACGAAATGCGATCCTGCCACGGATTTTTCATTTTATCTTTGTACTTTGTGCGAATCACCATATTCCACTTCACCCGATCAGCAGGTATAAGCATTTTTTTCGACTATTTTCCCTAACCCTTCCTCACTCTTGATGTGTAGCTCATATAAGTCGTTTTTGGTATGCGCTCAATATGTGATCACTTATCAATATGTGATCAATATTAAAGTTGGCTGGATGTAACGAAAGCCATTTTATGTTAAAATATTCTTTCAGACCAAAAAAAATCAACAAAACATGTGTTATTAAAACTTGTGTTTTAAAGGTTTTGACATAATTATTTAAAGTCTTGCTAATACTTATAAAAGTTTGCAAACGGGAGTTAAGTTAGATGTGCCAAGAATTTTGCATAAGTAAGCATAAATTTGTAACCTTTAACAATATTTATCGTTCGTTTTAGCATGTCTTTTCTAGGTGGTCGAAGTTAATGGCACGCGCATTAATTTTGGATACTTTTTTAAAAAAATTTAAAACTCCACTAATTTTAAGTGCAACAGAAATTTTTATATTTTGCACTGAAATATCAAAAATAGCTGTCGTTTGATTTTTAGACCCGATTAGAAGAGCCAGAAAAAACTTTAAAAAAAAGGTGGCCGAAATTAAGTCAGCTACCCTACTCTTTTTTGATTGCATATTTTTAAATTATTTTAATTAGGGTAACTGACTTAAATTCGGCCAGCCTTAATTTCGGCTACGCCACACGCAGTTCATTCTACATCTTTACGCATGAAATAAATAAGAACCGATGGCCGAAATTAAAAGCGGCCGAAATTAAGTCAGTTGCTTTATATAAGAATTCTTGAAAAAAATACGGAGAAATTATAACATTATTAAAAGTTTTAAACAAGGTGCTAACATAGCACGTGCGGTTGGCACGCGTTTAGTGGAACGACCAAAAAGCTGTTCAATAAAATTTTTTTGTTTGGTTTAACATTTTTTTCATTGTAATGAGATTTTTAATATGAATTATTTCATTTATCGAATCGAGATTAGCTATGTTGATTTTCGCATCGGGAGGTTTTTTTGAATTATTAGCAATTATGTTAAATAGTTATTGTACCAATAGCTTAAATCCTTAAAATAACCACAAAAATTTGTTAAAAAATCACAAAAATGTTTTACAACTTGTATTTACTGTTAAATCGGTCAAATCCAATTTTGGTACACGTATGGAACTTGTACCAATAGTTAATTCACAATACTATATTTTGCGAGATTTCGTTGGTCAAAAATCCCGATTTTCAATACTGAAGAAAACGGTCCGAAAAAAAAACAACTTATTCTTATTCAACTTATTCAACTTAACTTATTGTTGTTGTTATTCAACAACAACAACGGTCCGAAAATACCGTAAAGTTATGTTTTTACAGAAAAATCCAACGGAGGTGATAGTGTTGGAACAGTCGCCCTCCAATTACGGCTCATCTGCTCAGCATACGGCGTTTGTGGTCGAAACTTCCGATCCGGTAGGGACAGCTTCCCATGGCATACCTGGGGTGCTCAGGAGTATCGAACCACAAAATAGACACACGGAGGGATTAGGTAAATTTTATTTTTTTTAAATATCGAGTTATCAATATTTTTATACATGCTAAATTATTGAATTATGAATCTCCAAAAATATTGCTTGTTTTGATTTTATTAATACATAATTTTTTGATTGGATTATCAATTTATTTCGATAACGTTATATAGTTTTTCAGACCTGGGCACGGTCTGAAAATGCCCCCTGTTTTATTGGAGGATTTGCCCCCTCCCCCCGTTTATTGCCCCCCCACGCCAAAAAATGAAAAAGTACCCTAAAGTTATGACGCCATTTTTGACCTATGATGAAACCATCATCGCAATTTTTTTGCAGTTTTTAGCCTATTTCAATGTATTTTAAGCCATTTTAAACCTATTTTTACCTTATTTTCCCTTTTTTTGTCCCTTTTTTTCTGTTCCCTTCTTTTTTCTCTTTTTTTCTCCTTTTTTCTCTTTTTTTTCTTTCCGCCCTGCTTGCCCCCCCCGTTTTATTCCCTCCCCCCGTTTCAAAAAAGTTGCCCTCCGTGCCCCCCCGTTTTGGAATTGCCCCCCGTTTAAACCCCGGGGGGCAGTGCACAGGTCTGGTTTTTGCGTTCTTAATTTTAAAAAAATAAAACAAGTTAGTATTTTTTATCAACATAAAAACAAAAATTTCAAATGACTATAATTAAAATGAATTTTTTAACAAATTTTTTACTTTAGTCATAATTTTTTTAGTCATAATTGGAAATTTATTGAATTCACGATTTTAAGTTTTAAATGCACACGTTCTAACACTTTCACGCTTAAAAAATATTTTCAAATAAAATTAAAAATATTTTTGTTTAATAACCCTTTTGTGTTTGATTTTCTTTATAATTTTAAGAATCTGTACAATCGATTTCAGCATATTGACGTAAACGTACGTTAAAATCTAAATTTTTTTTGATAATTTTTTTGCACTGTTGTAAAGATCATTCTTAAAGCAGTTTGTTCTATCGCTATCTTAATCCCTTGTTGGTGTGCATGATTTTACATATTATCAACTCGATAATGGGATTTGAATGCCTCGTCATAAAACACACGTAAAACAATGGTTTATATAGAACACACCGTCATCCAAGCGTCTAATATATCGTCGTTATTACGGCAAAATGAGCCACTGTCATTATAAAATACACGTGACTGTGACTCATTATGTAGTTAATAGGGTCCTGTTTTAAATTTAAAATGAGTCACAGGCACACATATTTTATAGAAACTGGGGCTCATTTTGCCGTAGTAACGACGATATAAATCATTGTTTTACGCGTTTTATATGACGAGGCATTCAAATCACATCATCGAGAATATGTAAAATCATGCACACCAACAAGGGGTTAAGATAGTAAAAACAAAGTGCTTTAAAAATGATCTTTATAACAGTGCAAAAAAAGTTAACAAAAAAATTAGATTTTAACGTACGTTTACCTCAATGGATCTACGACACAACGGTCTCAAGGGGGTACGACACAACGGTCCCGAGGTGCGACACAACGGTCCCGAGGTGCGACACAACGGTTCCGAGGTGCGACACAACGGTCCCGAGGTGCGACACAACGGTCCCGAGGTGCGACACAACGGTCTCGAGGTACGACACAACGGTCCCGAGGTGCGACACGACGGTCCCTAGTACATAGTACGTTTCCTACAGATGGAAACAATGTTACGTTTTTAATAAGGAAATGCCCGTTTTTCTACCTGCTATTGCCATCAAGTTTTAATGTAAAGCTTCTTAATTTTGTTTTAAAAACAAACATGTAATATAAATATATTTTTTAATAACACTATTATTTAGCACTAAAAAGAACATTCTGCATAATACCCTTCGAAAAGAATATTTTCGGAAACTTTTTTTAATTCATAACAAAAGAAAATTTTGTTTTTAACCTTAAAATCAAGCTAAAAAATACAAAGAAACTTTTATAAAAACCAAAAAAAAATTTTAAAAATGCCGAATAATTTACTGCTAAAAGAAGATATTTTTTCGAAGATATTTTGCAGAAGGTATTTCTTCCGGACACCTATGTATATACCACCCGCAATAATAATAAGCATTTTTATTTGTAATAATTTTCAGTGAACGATTGATTAACCGTAAGTAAAATTATATATTATTTTACAAAATATAAGTAAATTTATAGAATTTACGACATATAACTTTTTTGTTAAATGTTATTAGTCTTGTATTGTATTAAACATAATTAAAGGGTGAAATCAAAACTCGTTAAATGTAAAAAGTTTTAGCTTGTTTAAAGAAGATGAAACGAATTTCGAAATTTTCAATCGAAACAAAAATTCAATTTTAAAGAGTACAAAAGAACGAATAAAATTGTATTCAAAATTATCTTTAACTTAAGATAGGAAAATTTTTAAAATCAGTTTGTCAATTTTATTTTATTTTTTACTGTAAAAATATTGTTTTCCTCTACGTCGAATCAGTAGGATTGCAAACACATCTTTCGGGACTGTCGTGTTGTACCCTTCTATTACTCCTGGGACCGTCATGTCGTACCTTTCGCCTCCCAAGACCGTCGTGTCTCGGTACCGTCGTGTCGCGCTCCTCTGCAAACCCTATGGTTTGTCGCATGAGTTTTATCATCTTTGTTTTATTTGTGCATTTTATCGTCATACAAACAACTGTTCAATATGCGTAAAATGACGAAGGGGTTTAACTCGCGCGACGTGTCTTCGTAGATTCAATCTAACCAATTGGTTAACTATTTTTAATAATCAGTCTCTATGAATTTCAGTCGCGGAGTTGGAAGGGGACGCGTTTTCTGGACAGGGAGCGAGGTTCTTTCGCCTCGTACCCAAAACACCTCGACCACAGAATCCCACGGCCTTTATCGTGGACCTTCGGGAGCCAAAACCGGAACCGTTCGACCCCTCCCCGCCGGATTACTTGCAAGGGGGCGATATTTACACAGAGCTGACCGGTCCGCAAGAATTTTTCGAGCACCCGGCCACCTCCCCTTTCCCGTCAGAAGAGGGCGGGCCAATCGGAGCGGGAGCCAATCGACGAGAGCCTCTCACGTCCGGACCAATCCCGGACGAGATCGGGTTCGCGCCGTCAGGAGCTGGATTAATCGATGGATTGGAAAGGGTGCCGGGGCCGACGCTAGCGCCCCCTAGGCGGGAAACCAGCGTATCCGAACCAATAAACCAACCAAGAGTGCAGATCAACCAGTGGTTCAATGCGTCCCCGGACTCCACTTTTAATAAACAAACAAAGCCTTTTGAACCGAATGATTCACCGAGTGAACCTTCGGTTGGTTCAGTTGCTAAAAAACCACGTCAAAAACCAGAACCAAGGTCACCACCAAGTGCTAAACCATTCAGTGTGGCAAATAGGTATATTGCAAAATGTAACCATTTTCTATAGTGCAAATGCATTATAATCTGAAAATTTTGAAAGATACATATGGACCTAACTAGCGTAACAAAAATTTGGGTCGGCTGTCCCGCCGCGAAATCAGAATTCGTGTGTGTGTGTGTGTGTGTGTGTGTGTGTGTGTGTGTGTGTGTGTGTGTGTGTGTGTGTGTGTGTGTGTGTGTGTGTGTGTGTGTGTGTGTGTGTGTGTGTGTGTGTGTGTGTGTGTGTGTGTGTGTGTGTGTGTGTGTGTGTGTGTGTGTGTGTGTGTGTGTGTGTGTGTGTGTGTGTGTGTGTGTGTGTGTGTGTGTGTGTGTGTGTGTGTGTGTGTGTGTGTGTGTGTGTGTGTGTGTGTGTGTGTGTGTGTGTGTGTGTGTGTGTGTGTGTGTGTGTGTGTGTGTGTGTGTGTGTGTGTGTGTGTGTGTGTGTGTGTGTGTGTGTGTGTGTGTGTGTGTGTGTGTGTGTGTGTGTGTGTGTGTGTGTGTGTGTGTGTTTACGTACCCGTGCGCGTTTGTGTCTTTGATACCTTGAGGACGTATTTCTTAATGTATCTTTAAAACTTATTTACTTAATTTAGTTATTATTAGATTTTTAATTATTTTAGTGTCCAATCACAAGACATTCCGCCATCTATGCTTTCAACTAATCAACAACGACCACCGCCTGAAGAATCTCAAACTCAACGAGAAATTTCACAAACTTTACAACCACAACCACTAAACGCGAGATCAAATACAAACCAGATGTATTTTTCTCAAATACCACAAGACATGGGCAGTCAGTTACGACCAGGAAACACAAAACCAATATCTCCACAACAAATTCAACAATTTTCGCAATTGTCACAACGAAATAGAGAACCTATGGCTCAAACACAAAATGGCCAATTCCCCCAGTCAAGACAACAAAATTTTAAACCTATAGCTCAACAGCAGCCTTCAGTTTCTAATCAACAACCTGAGCAACAAACGAGGCTTAGAGCTCAACCACAAACTTCCCAGTATCTGCAATCAGCACAACAGAATAACAGGCCTATACACCAACAGCAAACTCCACAATATTCTCAATCTTTTGAACAAAATACTGGATTTATGGATCAGTCGCAAAATTCACAATATCCTCAATCCCCACGAAACACCGGGCCTCTACAGCAAACTCAACAATATCCTCAATTATCGTACCAAAATGCCCAAAACAATGCTCAACAACAAGCTTCACAATATACTCAATCACTAAACCAGAATACCAGGTCTACATATCAACAACAAACACCACAATATCCTTCAGTATCACAGCAAAATATTGGTACCATATCTCAACAGCAATCTATACAAAATAGTCAATATTCACAGCAAAATGCAAGACCTATTTTTCAACAAAACACACAACAATATGTTCAATCAATGCAACAAAATAATCGACCCACAAATCAGCAGCAAACTACTGAGTATTTTGGATTACAACGGAATCAAAAACCCTTAACTCGGGAACAAACATCGTCATACGCTCAGTCTATGAAACCAAACGGCAGAAACCAATTGATACCTCAGCAACATAGCCCAAATAACCAACAATTAATACAACAAAATGGTGGATTTATACAGCCGCAAAGCTCGCAAAATACTCAACAAATTAACGGCGCACTTTGGTTGGGCACTTTAGAACATCTTAAACCACAGCATCAAAACAGTGAAGAAGCTCCAAATTTTTTTCAGTCATCACAACGAAACGGTGAAGATCTAAATGGCCAGGTTACTCTTCAGTTTTCTGAATTTCCTTCCCAAAATGGCGAATCCCCAAGTTATTTTCAGTCAGAGCAACAATATTCTCAACCTGGAACTCGTCCGGATAGCCGCCAATATTTTCAATCGCCGGAGCGGACTTTTGAACTCCAAAAGCCGACACAAGACAATCAGAGGTTTATAGCACGAGGACAAACGCAACCATTTGCAAACTCGCAGCGCCAGATTTTTGAATCCCAAAAACAAAAGAATCCTAGGTTCGTACCTAGAGAACCAACTCGGTCATTTTACGAATCGCAGCAAAGAAATGGGGAATACGTTTCTCGGTACGGCACTCAACCTTATCCTCAATCCCGCCAGCCAGATGACCAACCGATAACTCGACACAAAAATCCACTCCGATCTCCACAAGATAAATCTTATTCTCAGCTCATACATGAGAACAACTATTTCATTATTAAACCCAATGACGAACAAAATAACAAAATTCCTCCGCATCAGCATTTAAATCAGGTATAGCTATAATTTCTTGTTTTCGTATTATACTAGCCTTAAAGGGGCGATTTCCCAAGCGTATGTTTAGATAGAAAAGTGTTATTTTCAGAGGTAGACACGTACGAATTATAGGAAATTAACATTTGGCGTGTGGAGTTGCTTGCTGAATAAAAAATTTAATTCATATGATATGTTTTTTTTATTCGGCAAACCAATTAAACAACTCAGTTTTTTGTAGTCTTTACAGTGAAATGGAAATAAAATTAGAAAAAAAAATCGTGCGTACAGTAACTTCTGAAAGTCAAAAAAACACTACTTTTAAAATATAAAGATTGTATTTTTCTATTTTTATGTGTAAAACAACTATAAATTTAAAAATTAACAAGTGTGCAACAGTTAAACATTGCTGTGAGCGTAATTTTTTAATTGTCATTCCATCTGACTAACCAACTTGTAATATATCCAGTAGATAAACGGCTTAAAATATGCATGTTTAGTTTTTCTAGTTAACTAAAAGACTAAATAATGTAAATAAAAGTTACTCATAAAGATTTAATTAACTATTTATTGACCATTTAGAAAGTAGTTATTTTAAGGTCTGAAAAAAATCACGTGGACTAGAAAAAATTTTCAGGGAGCCAATCTAATCTCGCTAGCAGTATTGTTTTATTTAATGATTTATTATTATCCGCATAATGCAGGAGTTATTAAGGCATAATTTGACATGCAATAGAACCACATACCCCTTTAAAAGTTAATAAACCAATGACTTTCATTACTTTATGGAGTTTATAATGTTTTTATTACGGCTTTAAATTTGACATAAGACTTGGTGCAATTTTAAAGTGTGTATGTAAAATCCATTGTAAACAAAGTGCACAAGCATTGTCAAAACAATTTTTAAAATAATGAAATTTTTATAGCCTAGCGTTCCAGGAAGAACGCACGTTATTTATATCGACCAATCAACGGAGAGCTCAGAGAATTCGGCTGACCAATCAACAAACAGCTCAGAAAATTCCTCCAAGAGATTGAGAAAAAGTTCAGAAAGCTCCTCAAACGAAGATCGCACTATTCAGATCAATATCAAGCCTCATAGAAAAAGAAATTCATTCCAAGGATAAAATCAACACAATTTATCAAATACTATAAAATACCTGTTAATCGAAAAATTTTAAATACAAAATATAAAAATTTATTCTAGCAAAAGACGAAACAAAGTTTCGAAAAAAAAAGCCTTATATTAAATGGAATAGTATAAAGCTAAGTCTAAAAACTAAATGCCAGAAAAGACTGAAACAAGTTTCTTTAAAACCTGTAAATTAATAACAGATTTTGTGAAATTTTCAGAAAAACAAAACCGAATAAAAACAATACGTGTAAAACCTTTAGTTTGCGTTTTTTAATCATTAATAAAACTTAATTCACATAAATTTCTCTCAAAGTGGATTAACTTTTACATGAGTTAACCACCTGTAAATACCACAGTATTAGTTAAGTCACACGTCGTCAAAACGATACAAAAAAAGTATAACGCAAGCGTCACAGTAACCATGAAAAATTTCTGTAAAAATAAGTTATCGCATTGCGCATTAAATTTTGTAATTTATCATTATTTTCGTATAAAGCAAAACATACCGCCATATTAACGGTTTTTTAAAATCAAATATCAAGTTCTAAGTCCGAAAAACATTGAAAAATTCAGATTTAATATAAGGCGACTTTTAATTTAACAAATACATTGACAGCTAATTTGTTTTATGTAATAAATAGAAACATTAAAGAAAAAGTCAGCTTATATTAAATCTGAATTTTTCAATGTTTTTCGGACTTAGAACTTGATATTTGATTTTAAAAAGCCGTTAATATGGCGGTATGTTTTGCTATACACGAAAATAATGATAAATTACAACATTTAATGCGCAATGCGATAACTTATTTTGACAGAAATTTTTCATGGTTACTGTGACGCTTGCGTTATACTTTTTTTGTATCGTTTTGACGACGTGTGACTTAACTAATACTGTGGTATTTACAGCTGGTTAACTCATGTAAAAGTTAATCCACTTTGAGAAAAATTTATGTGAATTAAGTTTTATTAATGGTTAAAAAACGCAAACTAAAGCTTTTACACGTATTGTTTTTATTCGGTTTTGTTTTTCTGAAAATTTCACAAAATCTGTTATTAATTTACAGGTTTTAAAGAGACTTGTTTCAGTCTTTTCTGGCATTTAGTTTTTACACTTAGCTTTATACTATTCCATTTAATATAAGGCTTTTTTTCGAAACTTTGTTTCGTCTTTTGCTAGAATTTCCGCCTTTTAATGCATTGAATTCAATGTCATTTATTAAAGATATAAAACATTAAAAAATTTACTCATTTTAAAAGAAACGTCATGGTCTCCTCATGATATGAATACAATTATTTTCATATACAAAACTTTAATGTAATTTTAAGCAGTATATTATACAAAAATTAAGTATGGGTTACTCCGTAAAATTGTATGGAACCTGAAAGAACCATATAAAATAGTGTGTTTTTCTTCTGTTTAAATTTTTTAGTTAGACCGATTTAACCACTTTTTTGGAAATTAGCTTTATTTGGACTTTTGTTTGGTGCTTGATTTTTTGGATTGATGGTTTATTTTCAAACAACAAAACCACACCATTGTAAATGGTTTTTCCAGGTTCTATACAATTTTACGAGGTTACCCAGACCAGTCTTCTCTCGCATTAAATTTTAGGAGTGAATCTAGCTTCATAGTTTTTTCCATATAAAAAAGACTTTTTCTGTTTCGATTTTGATTATGCCGGCCAGCGGACCTTTTTTTGGCGTTTTTTTAAAGCCAAAAAAATTTAACAAAAAATACAGGTTTTTACAAAAAATACAAACTTGTTTTTTTAAAGGTTTTGATATAATTATTTAAAGTCTTGCTAATAACTAATAAAGTTTGAAAAAAAAGTTATATGTACTAAGAAAACAATACATAAGGATAAATTTGCAACCCTTAGAAAACTTTTACTGTTCGTTTTGGTAATAGTTAAAGCAAGTTTTTTCTAGGTGGCAGAAGTTAATGGCTCGCGCTTTAATTTTTCGACCACTATAAAAAAAACTTTAAACCTCCACTGATCTTTAAGTGCAACAGAAATTTTAAAATTTTTGCACTGGAATAACAAAAATAGCTATCGTTTGATTTTTAGACCAAAAACCGATCGATGGGAAAAAACGAAAAAACTTATTCAAAAAAAATAAAAAAAAGGTGGCCGAAATTTAAAGTTAATTACCCTATAACGCTACAAAATTTTAAAACCTGCAAAATAGATACGGATGAAACTTCCAAGAGTAATCATGCCGCATTTTTATAATTTTCCGCTTTATGTAGTATTACTGTTACGTCATGTAATTAATGAATCTCTCATTAAATAATTTGCATACAGTGCTGTTTAATTTGCATAAACATGGGTCGTGCGTAACATTGGTCGTTTAGTATGATGGAAATAAGTACGTTTATTGTTTTGTGCGCGGTTTTCCAACCAAAAAATGAAAGTGAT
>JASAMX010015767.1:0-14980 GCA_030248175.1 Microlaimidae sp. YZB2_3
CCCTCTAGACTTGAAATTTTGGAACCCCCTACACAAAAATCTAGGGGGGGCCCTTCCCGCAAATTTCCGTTTTACCCCTGACCGCCCTCTAGAATTTAAAATCTGACCCCCCCTCCCCTCTATTATGTACTTTTTTTATACTAAGTTTTCTTCCAAAAACTAGAATTTTCATCACATATTCATGCTTTTACACCTTTTTCATACCTGAATATCGCTTTTTATTCAATAAAATGTAGTATTATCCTATAAATTATCCACCGGACACACATCTGACCCCCTCTGGATTTCAAAATTTTGCGACCCCCCCTAAAAAGCTAAGGGGGTCCGGGTCCGGACCCCTTGGAACCTCCTTTCTAGAATTCAAAATTCTATTAACCCCGGGTAACCACCCACCATCCTAGCTTCCCCGACCGTTCTCACCTATGGGTGGACCCAGTGGCGTGCCCAGGACCGCCCGCCCCCCTTTCGGGGGAGGGGGTGGTCTGGGGGGTACCATACATGGGCACGGGGGAAGTTGGGGGGGTTAACCCCCCCAAATTCTGAGAAGTGGGGTTTAACCCCCCCCCCCACTCAGAAGTGGGGGGGAGAAAAAGTTAACCCCCCCCCCAATTTTGGAAAAATGAAGAAAAAAAATGTCTTTAAAATGACTTCTAACTGCCTCCAAACTTAAGTTTTGAGGTCAAAATGAATGTTTTAAGCAATAAAAAGCTCAAAAATGCAATAAAATGGGCTTTTTGACCTAAAATTAGTGTTTTTAACCTATTTTTCCTTCAAAATCGAAAAACGATATGGGTAAAATGTACTCCAGAAAAAAAAACGATATGGGTATTTTGCGTTTCTCGGATTTTAACCCCCCCCCCCTAATTTGGGGTTTAACCCCCCCCCACTCCGGACCAACTTGCCCATGTATGGGGGGTACATACTAACCCTGAGGGGGGGGAGTCTGGGAGGCGGCAGCCCCTCAGAAATGGGGTATCAACGGGCAGAGCCCCTTGTCAGGGGGGTCCGGGGGCAGAATGCCCCCCGGGGAGAAAATTTTTAATTTAAGGCGCTAAAATACACTAGAAATCTTAATTCCAGATGATAATTAAAACAAAATTTAAGTTTTTTTATTCCTATCCATTTAAAACATGTGTTCAAAACGTTAATAAAAGGTTAATAGTAGTGTTTATAGTAGTTTTATTTAACATGTATGTCTTAACTATTGAGCGGCAAAATCGATAGAAATGGAAAAATTGAGATAAATTGTCAATTTAAACTACCCTCGAAGCGGAGAAAATTTGGTTTTTTGACTATAAATATGCTTTTGGAAGGCATCAGGAAAGTTTCTGTATAAATATTTAAGAAAAAAAATTTTCTCTCCAAAATTCAAAAAACGTAAGGGTCCCCCATTACGAAAAAATCCGGCTTCGCCGGATTTCGGGGGGGGGGGGGCGCCCGCCCCCCCGCCCCCCCTCTGGGCACGCCACTGGGTGGACCCCACCCTACCCGCTACGCTCCCTTTTGTTCATCTATGACCCTCCCCCTAAAAAATGTTGGCCTTCCACCCGAGGGTGAACCCCCCATAGCGGACCTAACCAAAAACAGCTATGGTCATAATAGGTAAAAAATGGCGTCATAATTTTTGAATACTTTTTAATTTTTGAGCGCGGGGGGGGGGGCAATAAAACGGTGGAGGAAGGCAAATCCTCCAATACAGCAGGGGGTGGGGCATTTGCTTTGCAGACCGTGCACAGGTCTGTTAGCCCAGACCTGTGCACGGTCTGAAAATGCCCCCCCGTTTTATTAGAGGATTTGCCCCCCCCCCCCGTTTAAGTTCCCCCCCCCCGCCACAAAATGAAAAAGTACCCTAAAAATATGACGCCATTTTTGACCTATGATGACGCCATCATCACGAATTTATTGCAGTTTTTAGCCTATTTCAATGTATTTTAAGCCATTTTAGACCTATTTTTACCTTATTTCCGCTTTTTTTGTCCCTTTTTTCCCTTTTCCCTTCTTTTTTTTCTCTTTTTTTCTCCTTTTTTCTCTTTTTTTCTTAATCCCATGATTGCCCCCCCCCCGTTTTATCTGCCCCCCCCCCCGTTTCAAAAAAGTTGCCCCCCCGTGCCCCCCCCCCCATTTTGGAATTGCCCCCCGTTTTAACCCCGGGAGGGGGGGGGGCAGTGCACAGGTCTGGTTAGCCTACAGTACCCCCATGCGAATCAAGTACTACGTCCCCTTCACACTTGAAAACAAAAATATACTTTTTTTCTTAAAGTTTTTGAATTCAAAACAGAAAATTTCACTACTTTTTTGCCCCATTTTTTTGTCATTTTGATCATTTTTTACCATACTTTCCTTCTGACCCCTGCCAAACTATCTTCACGATGGGCCTGGAGGAGGTAATTTTGCATGGCAGGGGACAGGAGAGGGTTAGATACATACATGGGCAGGGGGGTTAACCATACATGGGCACGGGGGAGGGGGGTTGGGGGGGGGTTAACCCCCACCCCCAAATTCTGAGAAGGGGGGTTTAACCCCCCACCCCCCCCACTCAGAAGTGGGGGGGGAGAAAAGGTTAACCCCCCACTCAATTTTGGAAAAATGAAGAAAAAAATGTCTTTAAAATGACTTCTAACTGCCTCCAAACTTAAGTTTTGAGGTCAAAATGACTGTTTTAAGCAATAAAAAGCTCAAAAATGCAATAAAAAGAGCTTTTTAACCTAAAATTAGCGTTTTTTACCTATTTTTTCTTCAAAATCGAAAAACGATATGGGTAAAATGCACTCCAGAAAAAAAAACGATATGGGTATTTTGCGTTTCTCGGATTTTAACCCCCCCCCAATTTGGGGTTTAACCCCCCCACTCCGGACCAACTTGCCCATGTATGGGGTTAACCCCCCCCCCGAATTCTGAGAAGGGGGGTTCGGCTTAACCTCTTCCCCCCACTCAGAAGTGGGGGAAGAAAAAAGGTTAACCCTCTCAGTTTTGGAAAAATGAAAAATGACTTCTAACTGCCTCCAAACTTAAGTTTTGCGGTCAAACGAACTGTTTCTGTTTTAAACAATAAAAAACTAAAAAATACAAAAAAAAATTTTTTTTGACCTAAAAGTAGCGTTTTTTACCTATTTTTCTCTTTAAAATCGAAAAACGATGGGTAAAATGCACTCCAGAAAAAAACGATATCGGTAATTGCGTGTCTCTCTGATTTTTTCCACCCTAATTTGGGGCTTAACTAACCCCCCCCCACTCCGAACCAACTTGCCCATGTATGGTTAGATACGTCCCAATTTTGAAGAATAAGAGGTTTGACGCATTGGTTGGGCAAAAACAGAAAAGAACCAAATCATTAGTATTTAGTTTTAAAAAAATCATTGGTAGCAAGACATTGGCAGACGGCCTTCCCTGTCGGCAAAATCCCATACCTACTTATTTTAACGTAAAATAAGACAAAAACTACTAATATTAGTTGCGAAGCACCAGAGCTACCTCCGCTTTAGGCGGGAGGTCAGGACTAAGAGCATGCATGACATTGAAGTTTAGAAACCGAATTACTACTTTACACTGAATTTTTTAATAAAAAGATGGAAGGTGTGGGAAAATTTCAATAAAAACTTAAATGGTGAGAGCACCCAAAATATTTACTACTTACTATAACAAGAAAAATTTTTTTTAAAAAGAACTTAACCTATATAATATAATATTAGTAAATATATGCTAAGTAGAATATAAACAATTTTAGTTGTAGTCGAGACTACACATAGCATATCTAGAGGGACAGAGGGCACCCCCCCCCTAGAGCCAAAATTGACCCCCCCCCGATCCAGGGCCCCCCCCTCCCCCAAGCTCGAGAGCGTCCGACCTACCCCCCCCCCTGAGCTGACCCCCCTCCCCCCCCCCCTCCCGACCAATTGAATATATTTTTATTTACTGTCAAAAACACGTTTTAGTGAAGCAGGTGTAATATAAACAATTTAGTTGTAGTCAGAGACATTACACATATGCATATCATAGAGTTGGGACAGAGTGCACCCCCCCCCTAGAGCCAAAATTGACCCCCCCCCTGAAAAAATCCAGGGCCCCCCTGTCCCCCCAAGCTCAAGAGCGTCCGACCTCCCCCCCGAAGGCTGACCCCCCTCCCCCCCCCCCCTCCCGACCAATTGAAGATATTTTTTTATTTACTGTCAAAAACACGTTTTTAGTTAAAAACAGTGTTTGTCATTTTTAGGCCTAAATAGGCTGTTTTAATACATAACTCACCCAATTCTTTAGCCTTTTGTTGAGACATTTCAACCCCCCCCCCCCCCCCCGGTCCCCCCCCCCCACCCCCCTTGAATCTCGACAGGGTCACCCCCCTCGGCCCCCTGGCCCCCCCCCCCTAAAATATGCCTCCACCCGGGACCCCCCCCCCCCCCCCCCCCACATATGCATATTGCATATGTGCTAAGAGACATATCACATGTATGTGTAATCATGCTAAAGAAGACATTTCACGTATATGCAAAAGCTTACAATGTTAGAGACATTTTGCATATTATGCAAGAAGCCTTATATTTTAAGCCAGGTGCGAACGAAATTTTTTTTGGCGCAAGTAATTTTCTGTGCAGTGAAGTCAGTGTTTTGATTTTCTTCCACAGCGATTTTTCTCTCACATTCAATTATAGCAAAGATAGATAATATCAATATATAAGGCAAGAGAATATCCGAATGTACACAAAATTTTTGACCAAAATTTTGCTAGAAAAGTCGCACTTTCAAACTTGTGTGCTACTTTTCCAGCAAAAATCTGCCATTTTTAACGCGCTGTAATTTTTAACGCAGTTTTAGTTTTCTTGCAGAGGGAACTGCGACTTTTTTTGCACTCAATACTGTTTTTTCGCACTGCGATAATTTTCCCACTGCAACTCTACCTACAAAACAAAACAATAAAAAAGCGGAGCGAAAATTTTGTGTTTAAATGAGCAAGTCGTTTTTTGACATTAAAATTGGAAACCTTTTTGGTTTTAATGAAATAAAGTAACTTTCCAACGTTTTACAATTAAATAAAACAAGCTTCGAAGTGTTTTACTCTATTAAAAATGACTACCAGCGTCTGTATTTTTTGTTGTGCAGCCAGACTCGCAGTGCTAAAATAATCGCAGTGCGAATAAAGCAGTATTAAGTGCAAAAGAGGTTGTAGTCCCCACTGCAAGAAAAGTAACACTGTGATAAAAATTGCAGCGCAAGAAAACTAGCAGAAAATTTTGTAATTGAATTTTAAAAACAGGCAATTTTTCGCTAGGAACGTCGCACACAAATTTAAAAGTGCGACTTTCTAGCAAAAATTTGGTTAAAAATTAAGTGTACAGTCGGACATTCTCTTGTGTTGTATATTCTTCATAATACGAATAATGTTTTTCGGCCGACATTCATTGATTGCAAATATGCACAAGTCGAAAAAAAATTTGTGATAAAAAACGCAAGAAATGGCTGATTTTTGCATATATAAGCCAACCCTCCGAGCGAATTTGCCCATGTATGCATGCAGACCTGCGCACGGTCTGAAAATGCCCCCTGTTTTATTGGAGGATTTGGCCCCCTCCCCCGTTTTATTGCAACCCCCCCCCCCGCCAAAAAGTGAAAAAGTACCCTAAAATTATAAATTATTACTTAAAAATTATTTTTGACCTATAATGACGCAATCAGCGCGAATTTTTTTTGCAGTTTTTAGCCTATTTCAATACATTTTAAGCTATTAAAGAGCTATTTTTACATTATTTTCGCTTTTTTGTCACTTTTTTATCCCTTTTTTTTCCTTTTCTCTTTTTTTTCTCCCCTGCTTGCCCACCGTTTTATTGCCCCCACAGTTTCGAAATTGCCCCCCCCCCCGATAAAACCCCCGGGGGGAGGGGCAGTGCACAGGTCTGATGCATGCAATTGTATTCTTTTTGCTACTATAGTCCTATTTCAGCCTCCCTACAGATATATTAATGCAATTTTGTCAAAATATCATATAATTTAACCAAGCTCATCTTCTTTAATTAAAAAACTCGACCCATTTCCGTTATTTGTGCTAAGATACAGCGGTATTTTTTGATTTGCTATATGTAGTACAAAACAATATATTTAAAATATTAATATCAGTATAAACAAAAACAGAATATTAGATAAATCCAACATGCCAAAAAATACTTTTTTATTGTTGAAAAATATAACTATACATTACATACTATAAACCTTTATTAAAAGCAGCAATGAAATCACGACAAAAAAACTGGACCCAAAGTAAAAGCGAAAATAACCAGGTGCTGAAAAATTTTACAGCCAAATTTATTTTTAAAAAAGATTAAATTGACACCCATTACACCCCATTAAATTCACACCCTCTATGATAAGCGGCAGACCTGAGCAGTACCCCCCCCCCTCTGGAGTTTTATTGGGGAGGGAGGGGCAATTTTAAAACGGGGGGCACAGGGGGCAATAAAATGGGGGGCAATAAAACGAAGGGGGGAAACTTTTTTGAAATGGAGGGGCAATAAAACGGGGGGGGCAAGCTAAGGAGGAAAATAAAAAAGAGAAAAAAGAAAAAAGGAGGGAAAAAATAAAAAAGGGACAAAAAACCTGAATTGAAATAGTCTAAAAACTGTAAAAATTTTGCGAGGACGGCGACATTATAGGTCAAAAACGACGAAATAATTTTTGGGTACTTTTTCATTTTTGGGCGGGGGGAGCGGAAATCCCTCAACAAAGCGTCAGCGGCATTTGTAGACCGTGCGCAGGTCTTTGTAATGGCATAGTAGTCATTTTAATACGTGCAAATTTAAATAGAGAGAAAGCTATTATTATAATGGCATTTTATTTTGATACAAACATTTCATTTAGCATAATGCAAATTATTTACAAATCGCACAAAATTTATTTTAATATTTTTTTTTATTTTGACACATTATAAATTCAATACGAAACCAAGAGCTTTCTTTTAAATGGCTGAAAAGCCTAGTTCCGAAGTAACTAGCCAGTATTACACTTGGGAGTATAATAAGAAATAAAATTAAGTTCTGCTATTATAATGGCTTACTCTCCATTCTAATTCGTGTGAATTAAAATTGCTACTATGCTATTATTATGAAAGGTGCCATTTAAATAGAGCGGCGTATTATAATAGCTACCGCTCACTTAATTTTTTATATAGAAGTTGCACAATTTTTGTTTATATTATATATTTTTGTTAATACCATGTTATAGTTTTGTTGCAATAAAAATTACTTTTTTGCAATCAACACTGCTTCTTTTGCGCAGCGATTATTTTTGCACAACTAAGAAAACATACTTTGTGAATGTAAGACGTTTCTATGAAAATTTTGGTTAAAAATAGATGGTGTACATTCGGACATTCTTTTGTTTTATTATATTCTAATTTTTGGAAGCAGCAACCAAATAACAACAATAAAATTAAGTAAAAAATATATTTTTTTCTGAAATCTGTTTAAACAATGCCTGCATAGGACTTTGGATTATTGAAAACAAAATATATACAATAACTACATAAAAATTAAGTTTTTTTGCAAAACAATTGTCAAAACATAGTCTAGTCTAAAAGTAAACCCAACGTGGCTGCAACAGTTGTTCGTTGGACTGAAAAATGTCCCCCATTAAATAACCACTCAAATCACGATAATCTGACGTCACCCGTATCATCCAATCAGAATTTAGAAAATGAAAGATTTGAAGTAGTAGAAATCAACTTCAGATGGTAGTTTAGGAATAATTCTTATTTTGTGACAAAAAAAAGTTGTTTAATGAACACGCGAACACACTGTAGCAGCTACGTTTGGTTTGCCTTTAGTCATACTCATAAAAAGATAAGTGTAAATCTTTTTAGGTACCCAAGGCAGGGACGTAGCCAGAGTTTCATTTTGGGGGGGGCGGATTGTAGTACAAAAAAAATTTGGGGGGGGGTCCGCCCCCCCCCCGAAATTTTTGGGGGGGGGAAGGCGGAGCCCCCCTTAATTTTTAAAAACGTTAAAAAAGCAGGGATAAACGTAGATAAAGCTGTATAATACCAGACCTGTGCACTGCCCCCCGGGGTTAAAACGGGGTGGGGGCAATTCCAAAATGGGGGGGCACGGGGGGCAACTTTTTTGAAACAGGGGGGGAGCAATAAAACGGGGGGGCAAGCAGGGGGGAAAGAAAAAAAAAGAGAAAAAAAGGAAAAGAGACAAAAAAGCGAAAATAAGGTAAAAATAGATCTAAAATGGCTTAAAATACATTGAAATAGGCTAAAAACTGCAAAAAATTCGCGATGATGGCGTCATCATAGGTCAAAAATGGCGTCATATTTTTAGGGTACTTTTTCATTTTTTGGCGGGGGGGGGGAATAAAACGGGGGGGGCAAATCCTCCAATAAAACCGGGGGGGGCATTTTCAGACCGTGCACAGACTGATAATACACTGTTTTTGGCCTAATAACCTATTATCTAATGTTTTTAGCGGTAAAAACATGTTTTCTTAGTTAAAAATTACATAAGCACACATTGGCAGAGCCTGGATTTTACAAAAAAGGAATTTAGAGACGTTAGTTTCAGACCCCTTGGCTAAACCCACATTGTAAACCAAAGCACATGAACAGCATCTCGGCTCCATGTTTTCTAGGGTACCAAACCTATATGAAAAAAATCCGAGCCAATGCTATAGGCGACAGGAAAATTTAGGAGGGGGAAGGTACATAAATCAACCAATATGATTGTTTGTTTTGCTTTCTGTGTAGTACTTATTACTTATAAAAATTATTGCACTAACTTTGAAATAACATTAGCATCAGGCAACATAAATAGCGAGATATATATGTATGTATACTATAGAAAGTGACCGCTGAGCAAAGCGAAGCGGAACAAATTTTTGGTTTTTGGGGGTCCATTGGGGTACTAAAATTATTTTAAAGTTTGGCGCCGAGCGATTAGCGAGGTGCTAGAAAATTTTGAATTTTTAGCCTCTGAAAACCCCCAAATTTTACTATCTGGCGACCATTTCGGGGAGGGGGGCGGCCGCCCCCCCCCCCGCCCAACCACTATCCTTATTTTTCCTCCTGTCCGACTGTTTGGGGGGGGGGGGCGGCCGCCCCCCTGGCTACGTCCCTGACCCAAGGTATATATCTAACTTTTTTTGTACATTAACTATTTTCTCAGGGACTTATAGGTACATGATTAAAACTATGCCTGCCTACTGCAGTTAACGGCTTAAATAGTTTCTGAGGTTTTTTAATTGCCATGAATCAAAATATCATTGTGCATCAATTTTAACAACTTTAATAACAAAATTTCTAAAAAATTTGTTGAAATAAAAAATATTCTCTCAAAAACAAAGGTGTCATTAAATAAAATAAATAATACAAGCCAAGTAACAACAATTTTAACACAAAATCTAAAATTTAACCATGCATGACTTTACACTCCTTCTGGCAAAATTTGGTTTCAAAAACTCATTTTTAAAATTTGTATCTTGCGCTTCGCTCATTTCAGAGCTTGATTTAATTTAATCCTGTTTCTTTTTTTAAATTTTTCGAAAAATAGAAAATCTATTGATCAATACCAATTTTTTTACTAATAATATTTTTGTTTCGTTTTTTGTTAATTTGTGCATTTATGTTATTAAAAAAATTTCCTATTAAACAAATTTAAATAATTTATTCCGCCCCTTACATTTTTTTACTGATGATGCATGTCTACCCCATAGATGTTTTTGGTCGGGTCCGCGTCCGCAAAAGGGGGGTCCACCCCTGGGTGGAAGGCCAAAATTTTTCAGGGGGGGTCCAGGGGTGTCCAGACCCCCCTGAGTTTTTAGGAGGGGTCGACCCCGGGTGCGAGATTTCAAATTTAGGGGGGTCAGGGGCGGTCCAAGCATAGGTGGGCATGGCGGGGTTGGGGGGTTATACCCCTCCAAAATTTTGGATTTTGCTGACACCCCCCCCCTTCACTTAAAATTGGGGTACCCGACCCGGGGACACCCCCCAAATTCGCCTCCCAGAGAAAAATTTTTAAGCGTTATAAAAGGGCTAAAAAAAATTTTTCGCGCTTCGCGCGGAGTGTTTATTACCTTGTTTATGTCATATACTTCATTTTTTCTCTTATTATTCAAAAAACATTAATTAAACATTATTAACGTTTTAAACACCTGTTTTAAATGTAAAGGGATAAAAAACCTTAAATTTTGTAATAAACATCATCTGGAATTAAAATTTTCAGTGTATTTTAGCGCCTTAAATTAAAAATTTTCTCCCTCGAGGGGCATTCTGCCTACCGGGGGGGGCTACCGCCCCCCCCCCCTTCAGGGTTAGTATTTACCCCCCAGACCGCCCCCCCAAATAAAATTCTGGGCACGCCACTGTTCTAGACCCCCCAAATTTTTATCCTTGGCAACCCAAAAGGGGGGTCGAACTCCAAATTTTTTCCTTTGCCGACCCAAAAGGGAGGTCTAGACCCCCCTGGCTACGCCCATGTATGTATATAACCTTTAATTAAATATAAGATTATGGATTAAAAAGTTTGTGATACTTGACTTTATAATCAAGACAATATAATTACTATTCTACTATTACGTAATTATTAAAAAAAACTATGATTTCTAATCTAATTCTAATAATATATAAACAATATATAATAATAATATATATAATAATATATAATAATATATAATAGGTATGGGATTTTGCCGACAGGGAAGGCCGTCTGCCAATGTCTTGCTACCAATGATTTTTTTAAAACTAAATACTAATGATTTGGTTCTTTTCTGTTTTTGCCCAACCAATGCGTCAAACCTCTTATTCTTCAAAATTGGGACGTATCTAACCATACATGGGCAAGTTGGTTCGGAGTGGGGGGTTAGTTAAACCCCAAATTAGGGTGGAAAAAATCAGAGAGAAACGCAAAATACCCATATCGTTTTTGGATTTTGAAGGAAAAATAGGTAAAAAAACGCTAATTTTAGGTCAAAAAGCCCTTTTTATTGCATTTTTGAGCTTTTTATTGCTTAAAACATTCATTTTGACCTCAAAACTTAAGTTTGAGGGCAGTTACAAGTCATTTTAAAGACATTTTTTTTCGTTATTTTTCCAAAATTGGGGGGTTAACTTTTTCTCCCCCCCCCTCACTTCTGAGTGGGGGGGTTAAACCCCCCTTGTCAGAATTTGGGGGGTTAACCCCCCCCCCCCAACCCCCCCCGTGCCCATGTATGATTTGAATACTATTTTAACTAAAAAACCGTGTTTTGTTTTGACAGTAAATAAAAAATATACTTCCGAATTGGTCGGGAAGGGGAAGGGAGTCAGCCTTGCTAGAGGGGGTCAGGCCGAACCGCTCTCGAGCTTTGGGGGGGGAGGGGGTGGGCCAGGATTTTTTCTAGGGGGGTCCAAAATTTTGGCTCTAGAGGGGGGGGGGTGGAACCCTCTGTCCCCTCCTAAAAAAAACATCTATGGTCTACAACCTCCCCTGTCCCTCCTAAAAAATTCCTGAATAGTTTTTGAAGAAGCACATTGTATTTTTGCATGCAACTGTAATTAGGTTAAATGTACCTAAAAAAAATCATGAATTAGTTTAGTTTTAATTTAATCCACATGAGTTTGCATGTGAGCTGCTAATGTGAATTTTCGTGCAAACTGTCTATCGCACACTTCGCACTGAAATGGTTTTTCGCCGGTGTGAACTCGATGATGAGCTGTTAAAAGGGTTTTTGTTAAAAACGGCTTTTTACAAATTTCGCATGCGAAAAAAGTTCCGGTGTGAATATAGCGGTGTTTGATTAAATCGTAACGGCAGGCGAAGTTTTTTGCGCAATATTCGCAAATGAAGGGTTTTTCACCGGTGTGAACTCTACGGTGCGTTACTAAATTGGAACTACACGCGAAGTTTTTTTGACAATATTCGCATTTGTAGGGTTTTTCACCAGTGTGAACGCGATGATGCCTCTTTAAGTCGTATTTTGTTATAAACATTTTTTTACAAATTCCGCATACAATCGTTTTTCCAGTGTGAATGTGACGATGTTTTACCAGCCCAGCATTAAACGCGAAGGTTTTTGAACAATATTCACATTTGAAAGGTTTTTCACCAGTGTGAACTCGATAATGTTCATTTAAATTAGTTTTTGTTGTAAAAGTTTTTTGGCAGATTTCACATACGAATGGTTTTTCACCTGTATGTATGCGACTGTGGTCAGTTAAATTAGAACTTGATGCAAATCTCTTTCCACAAAATTTGCATTCAAACGGTTTTTCATCCGTGTGCACGCGAAAATGCTGGGTTAAAGATGATTTACACGAAAAAGATTTTTCACATATAGCGCATGCGTGCGGTTTCTCACCAGAGTGAGTAAGATGGTGATATTTCAGTTTTGCATTGGATTTAAAATTTTTGCCACATAAATCACATAAGAATACTTTTTTATTAGAAGGTACGCGTTTCTGATTTTTTTGAATTTTGATGCTTGCTGTAGAAACTTTGCACAAACACTTATTCTTAGGGCAATCACAGGTTTTCAAATGATCTGAAACTTTTTTAGTAGACATACTGCATAAAAGGTCTTCTTCTTCGAAATTTTCAGCAGAAGTAGTTTTATTGGCAAAAGATTCCACTGTATTTGGCCACATTATTTTCTTGTCTGAGATTTTTTGTTTAGTAATCAAAAAACAGTTTGCCTTTTTAAAAATATCCATTTGTAATCACCTTGTAGCTAAATCTGAAATTAAGAAATTTTAATAGAGTAGGCACCTTTAAATAAACAAAAAATACAACAAAATAACTAAATTTAAAATATTATAAATATTGGTAGTAGGTACCATTATTACATATGTATTTTAAGTGTGTTTTATATTAAAAACTTTTAAGAAAACAATGAAAGTGGATTATACCCATAGCTGTGCAGGGGGAGGGGGTCGGGGGGTTATACCCCCTCTATATCCCAATTATAGCCGACACCATAGGTGAGGAAGGGGGGGGGGGCGGGGGGGGGTCCACCCCCCCCTAGCCTCGAAATTTTGGGCCCCCCCTAGACGAAAATCTAGGCCCCCTCCCGCCAAATTTCCGAATTTTTTACCCCTGACCCCCCTCTAGATTTTGAAATCTGACCCCCCCCCTCCCCCCCTCGGAAAAATTTTAGGTACCTTTTTTATACTAAATTTTCTCCTCCAAAAATAAGTTATAATTGTACTTTGGCTTGGCTTCAAATTATTCAACCGAACCAACACTCAATTTATCTCAACAGTAAATTCCTAAGCTAACAGAAAAAGACTATTATTCACACAGCTCCAATAAATTCCGCTTACTTAAACGTTTATCCCTTGATTCTTTACAAAATAGCTACGTGGATCGAAATTGAAGTATAAGAAAGAAGTTTTTGATTACTTTTTAAAGGATTATGATGCATTTCGCCTTTAGAACATGTGGAAAGTATGGTGTCTGGAAATTTCGTCTTCTATATCTCGTCTTTTAACATCTGGTCTTCTACATCTCGTCTTCGGAAAACTCTCTTTTGGATGCGATTTCGTAAACGTACTTTCGAAAATGCGAGTTTCCACCGTAATAATAAAATTTTCCTTGATTTCGGGGTTTTGCTTAGGAAAAAAAAGGTTTTTATTCTTCAGTTCAAAAATCATCATTAAATACAAATTTACCATCATAAAGTTATGCTTGATTTTTAGGTTTTGCTTAGACTTAGGTTCTCAGTTTTTAAAAAAAATCATTTAATAAATGTTTATCATAATAAAAATTTTGCTTGATTTTTAGCTTTTGCTTAGGTTTCGGTAAAGAAAGGTTTTAATTACATTGTTTAGTCAAAAAATAGGAGAAACTTGTCTTTTGAAAAGTGCGTTTGCAAAATCGCATCCAAAAGACGAGTTTTCCGAAGACGAGTTGTAGAGGACGAGATATTGAAAGACATATTGTAAAAGACGAAATTTCCAGGAACCGGAAAGAATTGAAACTTCAATTAGTACAAAGAAAAAAAAATTGCGAAATACGGTAAAAGCCCAACAACTCTAGAGTTCGATACTCTCTCAGACACCTTACTGGTTTTTCAAACCAGTATTTCATACTATTGTTTTGGTAGAAAAAGTAATCATTTCAAAATAAATCACTATTTACTGGTTTTTCTTCAAAAGTTAAAAGTAAAAAGTTACTTTTACTTTTACTTAAAGTAATAAAAGTAACGGATTTTGGATTACTTTTACTTTTACTTTTACTCGACTTTTAAAATTTCAAATACTTTTACTTTTACTCTTACTCGACTTTTGAAATTTCAAATACTTTTACTTTTACTCTTACTCGGATTTTCCACTGCAAATACTTAAATTAATTTAAGTAAAGCTTAAGTAATTTCAATGGGTTGATTTCCTATGGGCTTGTTGTAAAGTAAATGGCAAAAGACAATTTTTTATGCCGCTAACACGCTAAAACCATTTATTTTGACTAAAAAACTTATTAAAATGATAATTATGCACAAAATTAGCAAAAAAACTTTATAACGGAGCTCTGGAGCTCCAAAAACCGGTATTTTGCTCCGGTTCAAAATTACTTTTATTATACTTTTACTGTTACTTTTACTTAAAAAAATAGGTCTTACTTTTACTTTTACTTTACTTAAATAAAATTTTGACCATTACTTTTACTTTTACTTTACTTAAATTAAAAAATCACAAATTACTTTTACTCTTACTTTACTTAAATTAAAATTTTTCAATTTACTTTTACTTTTACTTAAAATAATTCAAAATCAATACTTTTTACAACACTACTACAAACGATTATAATTTATTTCAGCTCAGCTCAGCTCATTTAGTCTAAAAAATTTACATATTTGTGACAAACGTATTTTTTCTTAGCTCAGTACCTACGTGTCCAGTACCCTCGTGTCTAGGGATCGACCGGGGCCCCGGCCCCGGCCCCGGCCCCGGCTTGCCCCGGCACTTTTTTTCCACCCCGGCCCCGGCCCCGGCAAACGCAATTCTCTCTACCCCGGCCCCGGCCCCGGC